>JBCFXI010002516.1:0-21443 GCA_038496175.1 Ampulex compressa | reverse complement strand
TATATATAATAATAATAAAAAAAAATTAATGGTCTTAGGACAAAATATATGTCATAAAAGAAATAAAACGATCCATGCCAAAAATTAACCGACGAAAATCACCGAGAGCAAAACACACGGTGCTCGAAATTTGACTTCCAGTCGGTTGCGCGTGATATCCATCGTATATTAAATTATTTCATGATGATCCCCGCGGGGAAAGGAAGATGAAATTCGAATAAAAATAGCGGCGCTTTGAATATTTTCACCCCGGAATTCATTCGCTGCACCAAATGCCATTCCGTTTCCAACAACTGCGATATCGATCGTATATTAAATTATTTCAATACGGTTGCCGCGACCTGGAAGACGAAAAAAAAAAAAACGAAGGGGAAATCGGGTTAAAAATATTCTGGTTTTTGACCTTTCGACGCGCGATTCGCTTCTCGACATCCGTGAAGCCTCGAGGTGCAAAATTTCAACGTCTATATATTAATCATATAGTAAATAATTATAAATAAATGTAATATGCGATACTTATGATATTTAAATTAATGAAAAATTACGAGAATTAATATTTAATACTATTTTGCTTGTTGATTTTTTATATTTTTTATGGTACTATTTTGATTTTTATTGTTTTGGTTTTGGCTATTTTAAGAATGAGATTTACTAATGAGGTATATGGAATTTATGTACAATTAAGGTGTGTAATTAGAATTCTAGTTTTAGGCATTGCACTTTATTCAAAATTGAATGAAAGTAAAATAAAAGTGAAATTATTAGTAGTAAAGGTCAATGTACCAAGTTGATTTTCCTCCTGCGACGCTCCCGCTTTTTTTTTTTATTAATTTTACCAACATTTTTTGTTGAACCATATATAGATTATTCCTGCTAGTAGTTATCATTAATAATAAAGCATTAATTTCTTCATAATTTTGTCGAGCATCATCACTTAAGGAATACTAATTCAGTAACTATTTTCGCGTGTTCAATAACTATCTCCACTTGTTCTCCTACAAATACCAGCGATACCATTTGTCGCGAATGACCAAAGTGCCAAACCGAATTTATGTCCAAGAATTAATGCCATAAATCAACGGCCTTGCAGCGTGGCGCGTTATAACACGAAGAGCCGCGACTCGTCGAGGCAATAAAGATAAAAGTCTGGCCTCAAAAGGGCTCAATGCGAGGGCATGATACTCGAATGGAAGTCTTACAAAAAGATTCCACCGGATTAAGGGGATCCCTTTGATCTCCTTTGCCTTGTCATCTCGCTGCTTGCTGTCTGCTAATCACGATTTTAAATGCCGTCTTTTAAATCCGCCGCGCTTAAACGTTTTTCCTGAATCCAACTTTCTTGCTCTATGCTCGATCACGTGCCGGTAGTTCTTCTGGTTGCGTGGGTTTTTTTTAAATCAAATCCATCCTTTTGCAAATGGAATTCGACCTTTTGTAAATAGAATTCGAACTTTTTTAGATGAAATTCGACCTCTTGTAAATGGAATTCAAACTTTTGCAGATGGAATTCAACCTTTTGTAAATGAAATTCGACCTCTTCTAAATGGAATTCAAACATTTGTAGATGAATTTCAACCTCTTGTAAATGGAACTCAAACATTTGTAGATGAAATTCAAGCTCTTGTAAGTAGAATTCAAACTTTTGTAGATGGAATTCAACCTCTTGTAAATAGAATTCAAACTTTTGCAGATGGAATTCGACCTCTTGTAAATGGAATTCAAACTTTAACAAATAGAACTCAACCTTTTGCAAATGAAATTCAACCTTTGCCAAATCAAGCACTCTCACATATACTTATTACATTAAAAAAAAAACGACAAATAATGTTAATTACATAGAAAAAACATTTTTATTATAATTCACAAAATTATATAATTACATCTGGAGATGAGGGTATGTATAAAAACTGTCTACACACAATTCAGTAATTCAATAATCATAATAATTCAAGGAGAAATGTTTATACAATACATTAATTTATACATATCCCTTTTGACACAGAACCACTTTCCAAACAATAACCCAGCTTTTAAACATTAATACGCCCAAGTATCTTCAACGTGAAATAAAACCAGCATGTTGCCAACAAACAGAAGACTCGCTCGTTAGACCCGATGGCAAAGGCAGGAGTTCGTTTCATTAACGAAATGCGATCTCGCGCCAATAATAATTGCAGGCAGCCGATATACGCTTTCTGTTTGCGGAGTCGTGCAATTAAACTTACTTTACGGACCAATGATGGCTGCATCAACCTTGTTGGAAATGTCGAGGCACCAAAGGCCGCTTAGGAATACATATCCGGCGCGTAAAGGGAATACGCGTGCAAGAACCTTTGTGCGCTTCAGATTCGAGGCATTTCAACTTGGAAAACCGGGGAATTACTTGTGGAACCTTGTGGCGCACCTTTGCTTTGTGCGCGCGGCAAGTCTTCGGAATTATGCTTTGTCGAGCCTCGAGTTTCTGCTAATTAAATACCTGCTCCGCGGCTGGGATTGATTGCGTATGAAAATCCTCATTATCAGCCTTGAGATTATTCCACACGCGGATTTTTGTGTTTATTAGGTATCCCTGCTGAGATAAATACGTGTTTCGAGAGTATTGTATATAGTTTAATAGTATTGTTTATCGTAAAGGGGGTTATTGATGAGCTGTTTATTTTGAATGTGGTGTAAATACATTTGTTAATTATTTATCGTTAATCGTGGTGTACGATATCAGGTTAGTTGTGGTGAACAACGTTTTGCAACTAAGTATATTCGGATGATGCGATGATTTTAGGGATATCGATTTTCGCGGTTACTTCGGTAATTGGAAACATTGCTTTAATAGTGGCCTAAGTCTAAGCAGTTATTAATTATATCCGAGAATATGGGTTTATCACAATATGTATACCTGGAGCAGCAGGACTTCTTCCAATTTTGCTTTTTTCATTTCATCGAAAAGCAAACTGCTATGTATCTCGATTTGAGTATAAATGGACTTAGGTCACGTTTAAAATAAACGATTCGGGTCTTTCCAAAGGATTAGCCAACGGATTAACACATTATTTGATGTTTTTTAAATATAACATATATGTAAAAGTATTTGATTTTCAATAGAATGAATTCTATTTCCAAAAGGGCGAATTCCACTTGCAAAAGAGCGAATTCCATTTACAAAAGGGTGAATTCCTTTTACAAAAGAGTGAATTCCATCTACAAACGGGAGAATTCCTTTTACAAAAGCGTGAATTCCATCTACAAAAGAGAGAATTCCTTTTACAAAAGAGTGAATTCCATCTACAAAAGGGAGAATTCCCTTTACAAAAGCGTGAATTCCATCTACAAAAGGGAGAATTCCATTTACAAAAGAACGAATTCCATTCACAAGAGTCCAAATTCCATTTCCAAAACGGCGAATTCAACCCAAAGAAAAAAACCAATTCACATTTCAACCCTCTCAACAAACCACATTCTTCATCAGCACCATTTAACCATGCGAACTCCTACCACGATCCTCCGCCTATACAGTCGAAGATGAAACGTGCACGAGGCCAGGAACGAAAGAAGAGAGAGCACGCTGCGAGGATCACAAAGGACGAAAGCCGTGTGCCAGAGCCAAGTCGAGGAAGAGGATAAATTCGGTGAGAAATACGAGGCTGCCTGAGCCGACTCCTCGAGAGGAGTCGCGCTCACGAGCGAAATTGAAACGTGCCTCCTCGAGGCGCGCAAAAAACAGGGAGGAGGGTGGAAAGCGGATGCAGCGCGCATGCGCGAGCCCCATGGCGTCGTTAAAGCGCGGTTTCATTTGCGAGCTAAATAGATCTCGCCGCGAAGGCTTAGCAAAGCCATTCGTCGTGCGAGCAGGTTTCTTGGAAGAGAAACTTGAAGGGAGACCGGACCGGAGTCGAGTCGCGAGGAGGATTTCTTTATTCCCGGCTGGAATTTAATTTGAGCTTAGGGACGTTAGGATGGATTCGTCAGGGATTGACGCTTCGATTCCTGATGAGTCTTGGGGCGCTTGATCGCGCGTCATTGCGTGTATCTTCTTTGGTATGGTCGACCGGGTTATTGGCGTTGTTTGATGTTTCTTGAATGTGATGTATACGTGAGGTACTTGATTTGCAGAAGGGTGAGTTTTATTTGCGAAAGGGTGATTTTTATTTGTAATAAGGTGTATTCCATTTGCAAAAGAGCTAATTCTATTAATAAAGAAGTGAACTCTATTTATAAAAAGCCAAATTCTATTTCCAAAGGGGTGAATTCTATTTGCAAAACAGTGAATTCCATTTCCAAAAGGGTGTAAAAAGGAATTCCATTCGCAAGGAAGTGAATTTCATTTGCAAAAGAGAGTATTCCATTTGCAAAAGGGTGCACTCCATTTACAAAAGGATGAATTCCATTCACAAAAGGATGAATTCCATTTGCAAAAGGATACACTCCACTTGCAAAAGGATGAATTCCATTTGCAAAAGGATACACTCCACTTGCAAAAGGATGCATTCCATTTGCCAAAGAATGCACTTCATTTACAAAAGGATGAATTCCATTCACAAAAGGATTAATTCCATTTGCAAAAGGATGCACTCCATTTGCACAAGGATGAATTCCATTTGCAAAAGGATACACTCCACTTGCAAAAGGATGCATTCCATTTGCAAAAGGATGTACTTCATTTACAAAAGGATGAATTCCATTTGCAAAATGATACACTCCACTTGCAAAAGGATGAATACCATTTGCAAAAAGATGCACTCCATTTGCAAAAGGATGAATTCCATTTGCAAAATGATACACTCCCCTTGCAAAAGGATGAATTCCATTTCTAAAAGAATGAATTCCATTTGCAAAAGCCCCTTCCATTTACAGCAAGCCACATTCCACGTTCCAAAACCCATGAATTTCACTCTAAAAACCCCTAAATGAACTCCGCACACTCCCAAGATAAACCTCTCGTATAACAAACAACGCGAAACGACGGCGGAATGCGATCCTCGCGTCTCCGCCATCGAAAATTTCCACGACTCCCAACATCGAAGCTGGACACAACGTATCGCGGTTGATAAACAACGCGCAGAGAATCGCCGTTAGGATTTCCCAGGAAGTCAAACGTTATCCTCGATTTAACTCTTTGACCATTCCCCCGCAAATGCATCCCCATTCTGCATTGCAGGTTATTGCGTTCTCTCCGCTCTCGGCTAAGTTACGGTTGCCATTCGCCATATTCGCGGTTAACATATATTCCGCGGCATCGTACTGGCATTCTCGGCAATATCTCCCGGAATGCAAGGCGCCCGATGACGTGTACTTTCCAACTGCAATACCGATTTGATTTACTGGGAGGGACACGAGAATATGGATGTCACTTACAGTGTATCTCTGCCCTTTGCCAGTCGCGTAAACATGGTCAAGATAAAAAGACCTTAATGAATTTGCATTCGAAGAATGTTAAGCGATATAAGAGTGCTGTTACTTTGTTAATTGTCGAAGGTACTTGGTTATTTACCTGGATATGTGTGCGATTGGGTGAGTATAATTTTTATACGCTTATTTCTCACGTTTACAAATATTCGTATATACATATATACATACATACATATATTCTGTTGTTACACGAACTTCCTTTACACGATTTTGGGGAAAACGATTGAATTCTCTTTTCAAATGACTTATCCTGATTTAACACGCTCCACTCAAATTCTAAAAACAAAATTTTGTTTTATTTTTATTTTTATAACCGCGACCTTTGAGATATCTTTTTACACGAATTTCTTTTTACGCGTATTCCTTGGGGAACGTATCTATCGCGAAGAAACAGAATTAGGTGTATATATACTTGTGGACGTGGAAAATAAACGATTTATTTACAGTACCACGACCGCTCAGTGATTTCTTCGAAAAATCGTAGAACTTTGAGGCGCGGTCACTTCTGAGATTTTCCACGACTTTCTCGCAATGTACGGATCGATAAATTAACCTCCCGACACTTTCCTTTCGTCCTCTTTTTCTATAAGACTACATCGAGTACGCTTAAACCTTTCTAGAAAAATGGCTGGTAGGTATATTCAGTTAAACTATAAAGCCTCGAACTTCCTAGAGAAAAAAAAAAGAAAAAAAACAAGGCGGAAGCAAAGTTGCTCGGCTAACGCAATAATCGTGCACGCGAGTCCCTCCGCCATCGGCGATCGACATCAGCGGGCGGATTAAATTATAAGAACGGCGCGCGGCGGGCGGATTTTTGAGGGCGCATTATCCAGCTGTGCATTATTACGCGGAAACAGCCGGTGCAAGTTGCATAATGGCCCGTGCTCTGATTAGCTCCCGCTTTCAGGCGTCAAATTTCGTAACAGGGGCGAGAGTGCGCCCGGAATATGAACATTCGATTGGAGTACCCGGATGGGCCGGCGGGTCCGCTCGATAGAGCGGAATTTCAATTTCAAAAGTGGACATCGATCCCCTTTTTGCGCCGCGAGGACATTCCTCCACCACGGAGTAAGGCGAAGGCTGCAGGACACTTTAATTGTATGATAAAATGTATGATTATTAGTCGCTGTGTAAATAATTTCTCTATTATATTGTACAAACCAATCCTCGAAACGATTAGAGGTATTTGGCTGAGGCATTTGATTTTTTTTATTCACCTTCTTTATACTTAATATTAATTGATTGCTGATTAAGAGTTTTTTATGGCGAAGGTAAAGGTACTAGTAGACTTTAATTATATATATATTATATATTATGTATAATAATATATACTATTACAATTAAATATTTACAATTGACAGTAATAGATTTTTATATTCTAGCATTATATATTATTAATATAACGATGCTGTTCTACGGAGTAATGGATATAGCCTACCTTCTGATATTACAAAATAATATTCTAATGTTCTAATATAATATACCTAATATCTTTGATTAACCGTAAATTTGAGAAGCGGGGAATAGTCGAACGAAGATAATTATCCTTGGACTCGTAAAGGCACAGTGCCAAAGTAGGAGCATTAGTCAAGATAAAGTCGCTTTTCAGCCTGACTGGCGATTGTAAATCTTCAAATCGTAAGAATGGACCTTTGGAATGGTCATTGTGGACCCAATTGAAGGATGACTTGTCAGGAAGCTTTCTTCCAGCCTTAAAATGAAATCTACCAGAGGATAAGAATGAAACATCGTGGCTTATCAGGCTGACAGGTATATCTGTTACTGTACGAAATTTTTTTAAAAAGATACGAGAATTTTACGAACGCATTGCCACGAATACAAACGATTTAATTTAATAATTTAATAAGTATATTAATAAGTTTATTAATGCATTATTTGAGTTAATGTACCAACGTTGATACAATTAAGTTATTGAGTTTATTAAATTAGAGGTAAATATTTTTGCGGCAGTAGTTTCTTTACAAATTAATTCCATATTTTCGCCAGTATATAAAAGAGAGAAATTATTACATATAGGCAATCAATTTTTCTAAATATAAAAAAAAATCGTTGTTTGGAGGAGCGAAATCTCGTTTAAGTTAAACAAATCAGATCCATGAGATCGATGATCATATTTAAATAATATCAAGGACCTGTTATAAAGAGGAAAATTTTATACATCATTGCTCGAAAGGAGGATCGTACATATTTCATGGCCACCTTACAACTTGAATATTATTCAGAAATCGCCATGATTAATAGAAGAGTTAACCAACCAGCCTTCGCGCTTTTTCTCATCCTGAAGGGCCAGGAATAACTGGCGCGCCATTCAGCCCTCCTTTCGGATGAATTACACCGCGTTTCAACAGGTCCCGAAGTTCTACAACTGGTTGCTCGCCTAAATAAAATACGTCAGGCCCACATACGTGGCAATGTTTATAGGAACAATAAATAAAAACGTCATCTATTGAACGTCCTTGTCTTTGTCTTCTGTCCTCCTCGATGCTGAATACGAAACTCGATGAAATATTAGAAAATAAAACACTTTGTATAATACAATTATTTTTAGCAAGGACCTATTTTGCTCGAAGAAAAGTATAAAGTATCAAAATTGATGTGTACTCTTTTTCAAAATAAATATATAAAATATATGTCGTGATTTTTTAATTATCTTTCCCATTACCTGGCTACTACGATAAATACATTGATATTTTTTTAAATTTAATTAGAAAGATCAAGCTTCTAAGGATTAAAGATACGACATTGTTTAATCGAGGATGTCAGTTGATTGGTTCAGTAGTTCAGGTGATAAAACGAAGGTAACTCTAACCAGGTTCACTAGTTCAGTTGTGAAACAGAAAATCTGTACAAAAATTAGAACAAAAGTAACTCCAACCAGGTTTACTGGTTCAGATGTTAAACAGAAAACCCCTACAAAAATCAGAATCAAAGTAACTTCAACCAGGTTCACTAGTTCAGATGTTAAACAGAAAACCCCTACAAAAATTAAAACCAAAGTAACTTCAACCAGGTTCACTAGTTCAGTTGTGAAACAGAAAATCTGTACAAAAATTAGAACAAAAGTAACTCCAACCAGGTTCACTTGTTCAGATGTTAAACGGAAAACCCCTACAAAAATCAAAACCAAAGTAACTCCAACCAGGTTCACTAGTTCAGATGTTAAATAGAAAACCCCTACAAAAATCAAAACCAAAGTAACTCCAACCAAGTTCACTAGTTCAGATGTTAAACAGAAAACCCCTACAAAAATTAAAACCAAAGTAACTTCAACCAGGTTCACTAGTTCAGTTGTGAAACAGAAAATCTGTACAAAAATTAGAACAAAAGTAACTCCAACCAGGTTCACTTGTTCAGATGTTAAACAGAAAATCCCTACAAAAATTAAAATCAAAGTAACCCCAACCAGGTTCACTTGTTCAAAGAAAATCCCTACCTCCAAACCTCGAGCAGTTCCGTTACACCCTCTTACCTTCGACCGCGCCCCAACTCGTGGATGATTTAAGGACCTGGCCGTTCGAAAATTCCATTTACCTCCAAGTTCTGATTGACCCCCTTCAAAGCGCAGGAGGATTAATAGCCTTCCCGGAAACTTCATCGCTGGCCCAGAAGTTTCGTGAAATTTTAATAGCCGGACACGCCTAAGGAACCGCGACGTCCTCGTCGAGTTCGAACGAGTCGCGCAAAGTTTCCTCAAAATGATCATTATCATTGATATAGCAGTGATTTCCCAGGGGCCCTGCGCTCAGTCGCAGGCCGATGCACTTTAGCGCAGTTCGCCTGGTTTGAGAGGCGATAGAGGGAGGAGGGTTGATAAGCTTGGAGGAGCTATCTAGGAATTTGTTCTTTGCGCTTTTGAAAAGCTGAGTCATTGGATTTGTTCCTTTGCGCTTTGTTCATCCTGAGATTTTGAAAAGCTGAGTCATTGGATTTGTTCCTTCGCGTTTTGTTCATCCTGAGATTTTGAAAAGCTGAGTCATTGGATTTGTTCTTTGAGCTTTGTTCATCCTGGGCTTTTGAAAAGCTGAGTTTTAGAATTTCTTCCTTGCGCTTTGTTCATCCTGAGATTTTGAAAAGCTGAGTTATGGGATTTGTGTTTTGCGCTTTGTTCATCCTGGGCTTTTGAAAAGCTGAGTTTTAGAATTTGTTCCTTGCGCTTTGTTCATCTTGGGCTTTTGAAAATCTGAGTCATTGGATTTGTTTTTTGCGCTTTGTTCATCCTGAGCTTTTGGAAAACCGAGTTACATAGTGACTTCAATGCAATTCGCTTAATAAATTGAAGTGATAAAAGGAGGAGGGTTGATAATCTTAGAGGAGCTATCGAGGCTTTTGAAAAGCTAAGTCACAGGATTCATCCTTTGATCAACCTGGGCTTTTAAAAATCTAGCAGCGCACATGTAAGTTCATTCGTTTCACAGGTTGGCGCAGGTTTGCATTACCAGTGAGTCACGCTCGTATTTCAACGATTTATCGGCTTTTATAACTTTTCCAAGTATCGTAAACAGAGTACAGGCTGGCTCTTACAACGATTACGATACGTCGTTATTTTTTCACTTTTCTTTACAGCGTACTGCCAACCTTTCATTTTCCAAAGCGATCGTAAAACTCTTTACATCTCTATTTTACTTTTCTTCTAGATTCTTCTAGATCCTCCAATATCATTAAAAAAAATACAAACGTTTTTCTCAGGGTATTTCCTTTCAAATTCTATAAAAAAAATGGAGGAAGCAAATATAGCAAATACAGCAAATACGCACAACTAATACTTTATTTCCATGAGATTTCGCCACGTTTTAATGCATTTTCCCGCCATTTCCAGGACTAATTGCGCAAGAAACGAAGTATAGGTGACGAGGAATGATGGAATCGCGAGGAGAAAAACGGAGGAAGCGCGGAGTGACTAAGCTGGGGCGGTTAAGGGAGGATGTGAGGAATCGCCAGAACGCGAAATCGAAGGAAGCGTTTACCGCGGCTAGAAATCAATTCCTTTAAAGACAATAAAAGCGCCATAAAGTGGAAAGCCGGACGATATCGGCACGCCAGTGATTTAAACCTCCCATCAATATCTCCCAGTCATCTTGTATTAACTCTTATCCTTCCAACTGCTTTGCGCAGCAGTCGCGCCTTTTCTTTCCTCTTTTTCTTCTTTTTTTTTTTTTTAATCATCGCCTTAACCCCTTTGGTCGCGAATTATTCGAGATACTCAGGTGATCATAGAATTTGTATTCGAAGAATGTAAAGCAACGTATTTCAGGGCTTTTACTTTATTGAATGTCGAAGGTTTTTGGCGATCTACGTGGATATATTTGTGATTAAGTAAACATATCTTTTATATGTTTATTTTTCACGTTTACAAATATTTATATGCATATATACATACATACATATGTATATTGTGTTTGTGAATGCGGAAAATAAATGTGCAAAAGGTTTATTTACAATTATTGCAAATATATCCACGTAGATTGATGAAATATAAATGGACTTGGGTCGCTTTGAAAATAAAGGAAAATCAAAAAAATAATTTGAAAGGAAATTAACCCTTTCAAATGGATGCGGTATATGTTGAAAATGTTAAGTATTTTATACGATTTTATTATTGTTATTAATTTATATGTATAATATGAATAAATGTAAATAAATAAATAAAATATAATATAAATAAGTGAGCCCTCTTTTCCTCGAATGTATATCTTTCTCAGCCGTTAGTCGTCCAAAATTATTCACGGTTCAGGTGAGGTACAAAGACCAAAGGGAAGAGTCCAAACAACAGCAAATTGTCAAAAGAGGTCTACGCTGTTCTCAAATAAAATCCATGCTCGTGATAATACAAGGACAACCTTTAAAAACTGTCGAATTTATCGAATTTAGATACACTGTGCATTTATTCAGTATGTCCTGTTCCTCCAATCATCTTATCGAATCTATTCTAAAATTTTATAAAATACTCTATCTCATAGTTACATTCATAAAAACTTTACAAAAAAAACACGAGAGTAAATTCAAAATTAAAATAACGCATTGTCTCGTGCGATTACTAAATCTTTCGATATTTTTAGCACACAGATTCTTCGAAAACGAGAGTCTCCTCTTTCCTCACAAAGGCTTGAATGTTTAAAATATTTTTGTTTCATAGACACTTTTCGACGACACGCATTGCAACTGATTTTCCAAATTATTCGCGCGAATCGTGAATCGCGCGAAAATCTTTGCAACGCAACGGGCCGAGGATAAATTCAGCGGCGCGCGCATTTGCTGCCGAGTGTTTTCGCGATAATATTTACGTGCGTTCATCGAATTTCAGAGACGATTCAAATGCACGATCGGCTATTATGCTATTACTATTTTCTACGATAAACGCGGATTGCATTATATCGGCGAAATGTCGCGAATTCGCGCAGCGTAAAGTGGCAGCTTCGCGCGAAGCATCCCTGAAATGCGGATGATTAACTGCGATAATGCGATCCTCCGTCCAATAATCTGAATTCTCGCGTTTGTCTCGTATTCGGGAAAGAATCGAGGCTCGAAACGTCAGCCTTCGCGTCGCCATTCTTGGCAGGCGATTTGCGATAATCGAAAATCCGGAGGAGACTTTTTTGAGTGTAAAAACTGTATTGGACATCTTTACTCTTAACTGTTTCTTGCTCGAAGTTGTATATATTTGGAGAAAACTGATCCTTGCGAGCAACAATTATTGTCAGCGATTATTATTGAGGATTAATCGCTGCTTGAAAGGATGAGTTTTTTCAAAATATGTAAAAAATGTAAGATTTCTTAACGATTATCGAATGTTATGTAACGATGACATTTTTTCCACGCCTTTTTCGTGATACGACTCAGTTCCCCACCTTATATTATATAATTTCTATTTTTCAAGCATTCCTAAGGTTTGATAAAGCTTTAATTAATTTTGAGCCACGCACTATGTTGACAAATATCATTGACTTTCTCATTGACGATTTCACCATAACCAAATGGAGAGATTATTAAAAATGCGAGACGTGACTACTCGATAAAACCAACTTCACGAATTTCAATAATAATTAAAATTGAACATTAAATAAATATATAATTTAAGAGATTGAAGGTGGCGAGTGAACCGGAGTTATTAAAAAAAAAGTCATAGAAAACAATCGCACACTGACATAAATGAACCAGAAAATTTCGTTAGTTCTTTACCTAGATTTTACCTTTTTATATATTGCTCACCTTAACCCTGCACTTTTACCAGATTGGGGAATGGAAATATTTTTCGCACGTTATTGCGCTGTTTTGCAAACGGCTGGTTGCTTAGAACGTGGCAATCTCGTTGAATAAAGGAAAGAACCAGATGGCTAATGTCAAGTGACTCGACGTTTATAGGTCGTCTCGTAATTTACAGTTCCAGCCGAGTTGCAGTTGGAGAAGATAGGATACAAAATCCGATTTAAAGTAGAACGTCCATAAGGGAATTTTCATGAAGAAGCAGAGATAGTTCATAGAGAATTGGCTTTACTTCGTGATTCTCTTCGGATGTATCCTTGAAGTTAAAGTCTTTCTTCAAATTATCGAAGCACAACCGCTCTTTTGCTCGTTAGCAATTCACAGTGTTTTATATAACCTTATTTATTATCCATGCGACATATTTCCAGAATAAAAATAATTTTCTAGAAATATTCCGGACAGGTTATCACTTGCGATTTGAATACTGATGCAGAAGGACGTAGAGAAAAATAATATTTATAATGTTGTAGGCATTTTAGACGGATTCAATGATCGGGAAAATTGTAGAAAAAAAAGGCTTGTAATCTATGCAACATAAAATTTTTAAAGTATTCTATTAAACGTGTATGTATAGTTATGTGTACATTAGTTAATTAATTTCGGTTCTGAATCAATTAATGAATTAATATTTATTTAATATTTTAATAATCAACGGATAGGTTGATTATAAATTCAAGTAGAGTAAATCAAGAGCAGAGGGTGATATAAAAAATGGAAATCAAGGGAAATTCGTCAAGGCCAGTTTTTGTTACATAGATTTAAATCAAACTCTTTCAAAGAAGCATACTAACAACAGTCAAAATGATTTCCCATAAGTTTCCACATTTTTTTTTTAAATTACTTCCCCTTTAAAATCATCATTCATCTTTTTCTTGCAACATGCAAATAATACCTATCGATCTATCGACATTTCTAGTTTGTTCTTCCTTTTTTATGATACACATGGATTAAATATGTCCAAACATATTTGAAAAAAAACGTGTAATGCTAAATACACGTATCTTAAAACTGCTTCCATGTATCTAATGTTGTATATGTATACATATACTCAATGCATATGTATTATAAAAAATACTACTGCCTGCATAGATAATTCTAGTGTCAACTTAACATACACTCGAACAAGTTTTATTCGCGACAAGCACAGCACCGCCTCCGTGGTAGGGACGCTTGAAATTTCGATGAAAATCCTTTGATAATACACGCCTGGATGAATCGAACACACATACCAGCTCGCATGGCGGCCTTACAGTTGTAAAAATCGGTTTGTTATCTCTACCGCCTCATAAGGGCCGGGTGAGTTAATTAAAAACCTGAAGGGCCATCTCGTTGGGGAATCAGGGTGAAAAGAGATTTTCTTTAACGCGGAAAACCAGACGTTTCGGCACGGAACTGTGCGGCCGTGGAAATTGAACGTACTTTCACGATTGCTTCGAAAAAGGAGTCGTGATTTTATAGGCTTACCGCAATACCGTGTGAGGAGATAAGGGTAAGTGGCGGTTTAACCTCTTAGCCTCGGTACACTACCATAGTGGCTTCTGCGCATGTCGTGCTTTTGAATGGCTGGAATACTATAATGGCTTCTGCGCATGTCATAACTCTGAATCGTAGTACATTATAATGGCTTCTGCGCATGTCACGATTTTGAATGGCTAGAATACTATAATGGCTTCTGCGCATGTCACAACTGTGAATGGTAGTACACTATAATGGTTTCTGCGCATGTCACGATTTTGAATGGCTAGAATACTATAATGGCTTCTGCGCATGTCACAACTGTGAATGGTAGTACACTATAATGGCTTCTGCGCATGTCACGATTTTGAATGGCTAGAATACTATAATGGCTTCTGCGCATGTCATAATTTTCAACAGTACATTAGTATAGTACAGGTTTTTCAAATTAAATTCACCCTTTAACAATTTAAGCACTTTTACATATATACTATATTTAAAAAAAACATCAAATAATGGTAATTATATGGTAAGAAATAAAAAATCTTTATATAACTCATACAAATACATAATTATATATGGAAATAAATGTATGTATAAAAACTATGTGCAAGTAATTCAGTATGTAATTCAATAATAATAATAATTCAAGAACCATGTATGAACTAGGTTATATATACATATGTATATTTTTATATTCTATAAACGGTTATTCTTGCATTATTATTAATTAAAATTAATTAATTAAAATACGTCATATGATTATGTCTCTTTCCGGAAATCTCAAAGGCAAAATCGATTTACATCACTAAATAGGAAGGTTTAAAGCATATTTTTTTCCTACACTCGTATTTTCGCTATCTTTAAAATAGCTTCCTTTGTTGTCGAGACAGCGCCTATTTCTTTTATTGTACATCTTTAGCCTTTTCCTTTCTCTGCTTTCCTTTCTTGTTAAATTCCAATCAGATAATGTTGAGGAGAGATAAAGGCAGACAGGTACGGCTAAAAGTTTTTGGCAGAATGGATTTTTTATTTTCCCCTTATTCGCTTAAGAATGGCAATTTTGCAAAATTAATGCCACTGCCAAGATAAAGGACGTCGGTTCTCCGTACCCTCCATTGTATTCGCAGGACTCTTAACGAGGTATCGTAATCGGAATTAGAGAGAATAAAATGCCTTTTGTTATTTAAAAAACCATCGATGTACGACGTAGATCCCAACTTAAACATATGGAGCATTTATTTTGAAAGTGGTGCAAATCCAATAAAATAAAAATGAGATATCACGAAATTTGTGCTTAATTTAGTGTAAACTTTTTATTTATACCCAGTTAGCATTTGATATCTTAAAAAATGCCAATGCTTTGTTGAAATTAAAATTGACCGATAAAAGAAATTGCACAGCCATTGATCGTGACAGTGGTGTAATTTTGCAGCTCGTAAATATACATTAATTTTAGTTAAATTCGCTTAAAAGGAATTTATATCATCGAATTACGCGTCGATAAATTAGTAGAAACATTGCCAGACTTTATATAATTTACCTATGTTTTTTAATTAACAAATATGCTAACCTTTTATTTTGTCGAAACAAGGGAAAATGGACTTGTAGCACTTTCAAAATAAACGGTCCATATAATAATTTCTCCAACGCTGTTGCGACCGAAGTGGATTAAACAAATGACGGTAAAAGGCTGAGTTCTTCAACAATGAGTTTTTCTTCTCCCCAAAATAATTATGATCCTCCCTCGTTTCGTTCCTTTGCTCCTCCAAAGCGCGTATTAAGGGTGGAAAGTCAGTGGAAAAACAGAGTTTCCTCTTGGAAGTGTAAGGTATACGAATATAGAAAACAGACCTCGGTCTTTTTTTTTCCTTCGAAGTTCGTATTCCTGGTAGATTTCGAAACTTTCGAATATCACTCAAACTTTCAAGCTTTACAACCTTTAAAACTTTCAAAGTAAAATTGATTACCAAATAAGGCAGGTACGATTTTGGAAAGACAGCGGTACGATTTAGGATATAACTGTCCTAAATCGTGCTTTTACGTCTTCTAAAGCCACTCTAATCGCTCTTTCAATTTTATTTTATACGTAGAATATTTATTTAGAGGGTTTCTGCAAAGGTAAACGTATAATTGCTACTATTTTAGTAAAAAAACAGAAACTATTTTAATAAAAATGTGTGTCATTTAACAGATATATCAAAAATTCCTTAGACACTAAGATTTTAACAACTCTCCCCTACTTGCTCTTTATTTAAGACGCAGATGGCAGACATCCTTTAATAGTTATTTATTACATATTTATAATTCACCTATATTTTGTTGATTATACATTTCTAACGCACCTTGGCCCTTTTCGAGACCTTATCGAGACATTTCGGCCACTTTCGGTAAATAAACCAGCGGTACTTGTTCGAGGAAAGTCTCGAACTCCTCGGCACTTTCATAACCGCCGCTCGAGTTTCACTTTGTGCCTTTCCGCATTCCAGATTTGCACTGGAGAAGAAACAATAAGCATCTTACAGAGGCGAAGAGCGGCGGAAAGTTCGGCTCGGTTTCTCGATCAAATGCGGGCTCCGTAACGCGTTTATTCGCCCATCGATGGATACCTAAGCTCTCCAAATAAGGGCGTTCTTTACTGTCGCAAAGAGGATTTGCAGTTTCTCCTTCCTGGGCATAAAAAGCGAAAAAGACAATCCGGAAACTGTTCGATCCGATGTTAGCGGTTAGAAAAGCGCATCCGTTGCAAGAAACTCGGTGAAGAAAACTGATTTTAAAAGAAAGCTCGATAAATTGATAAGAGAGTCGGTTTCGAAACGAAGCACGAAATGTGGTTTCGATGTTCACTCCATTGCGCCACGCTTGTTGTACAATATTATGGGAGTTAATTCGCTGGATTTAACGATGCGTGAACTTGAAGTTACTGAATAGAATCTAAATCTAATAATCTAACACTGTAAATTAATTATCCCGATTTTAATAAACGCGACGACGATGGTTTCGAATTGAAATCAGCTGTGCGAGCAATTGGTTGGTTTAATTGTTTATTGCTGTTTAAAAGTTGTGTCGCTGATCGAACTAATATGTAAAAAATGATCGAAATAAAAGATCGTTACGCTGATTACAGCGTCGAATGTTTCATAGATTCGTGTGTTGTTGTTATAAATATAGAATGAATGTTATATAGTATATTTTTCATATTTTCATATTTTCTATAACTCGCAGAGAATCTTAACCCTTATCAGTCGGGATAATTATTTTTTAGTAAGAAAATTAATAATAATAATAAATAGCATCATCGAGCTGGAAAGGGTTAAACACCCTCTCATAATAATAATAATAATAAAAGTGAATCCTAATCAATGTATCAATAAAAGGCTCAATAATAAACGCGAATCCTCATCAATGTATCGATAAAAATCAGTAAAAGAAAGGCTTAAACGCTCTCTTTTAATAATAAAGACGAATCCTAGTCAATGTATCAATAAAAATCACAATAATAAACGCGAATCCTCATCAATGTATCGATAAAAATCAGTAAAAGAAAGGCTTAAACGCTCTCTTTTAATAATAAAGACCAATCCTAGTCAATGTATCAATAAAAATCACAATAATAAACGCGAATCCTCATCAATGTATCGATAAAAATCAGTAAAAGAAAGGCTCAAACGCTCTCTCATAATAATAAAGGCGAATCCCAGCCAATGTATCGATAAAAGTCAGTAAAAGAAAGGCTTAAACGCTCCCTCATAATAATAAAGGCGAATCCCAGCCAATGTATCGATAAAAGTCATCATAGCTCGTAGACGGCTTAACGGATCCGAAAGGCAACAACGCCCGGCCGTAAAATCCTGCGAATCTGTTTCCAATAACACCGAAATCAATTACTCCTATCGCTTCTATCTTATACCTCCCGAAGAAAGAAAGGACGATGTTCGACGTACGGCTGCTCGACCGCGATACGTCGAAGGTAAACTGAGAGGAGCACCCGTACTTGGATTTCCAGCCCATCGAGTGCTCGTCCAAGGATTTATACGGACGATATTGCGGTATAGAAGAGAGAGAGAGAGAGAGAGAGAGAGACGCTCAGCCGACAAACATATTCAACTGAGAACAACGTGATTAAGGAAAGAAATTCTTCTTCCCTCTTCTCATCGATCTTTTTCTCCCTCTTTTTTTTTTTTTTAATCTACGTAGAATATATTGTACGTATTCTATGGAGAATTAGCTAACAGTGAATTTGTCATATTTTATTAGGGATAGCGGAAAATAATGTCGTTTTCTTCGTTGATTAATTATTAAATATAGAAAATATTAATAATCGTGTTTTGACTATTGCGCTTTGAAGACGAGTTTTGCGTTTTTTTTTGAGGACTGTTATTTATAAAATTAGAATTTTGCTGAAACAGACGAAAGGAGTATTTTTTGTTGCGATACCAGGTAAATATTACATGAATGGATTAGAAACATAGCCTCGCTATCATAAAATCGTCCTTTACAATATTTTTACTCGAACCTGTCGATTGAACCCTAGTCATTAATCAACCTCCTACTTTTTTTTTATTCACTTGTTCGCGTAAATTCCGCACGCTCCTACAATTGCTTAAAGTCCGCTCACTGAATAGGCTGAGGTTATAGGAGAGATGCAAAGAGAGAATGAGAGAGAGAGAGAGAGAGAGAGATGGATTTTCCTCTCGCAAAATAAAAAGGAGGAAATAAGCCCTCGCGAATTAAAGTACATCTCGAAATGGTTCAAAGCGGCGAGACACCGCCGAGCCTGGAAAATAATTACTGGCCACGTTATGCCCCCGGGTGTTTTCCTTTTTCGCCGGCCATGCGCCGTACGAGATACGTATGTAATTTTCATAGGGACTTTTCAACTCAGGAAACACGGGCCCCTGCGTTTTTCTTCCCATCCGTGGGAGACGAGGGCGAAAGCAACGCGGTCGCTCGTACCAGGACTAATTAGCGTCTAGGGCACGAGATTAGCCTCGCGAGGAAATAATCCACTTATCCTTTGCAAAGATTTCACTCGAGAGTTGCTCCTATCGCGAGCTTAACCTCTGGACCGATGATTATCAGTCTCGTTTACTGCTCTGGATAATTGTCACTGGTCTGGGAAGAAATTTCAGTTGTCTCTATGGTCTACAAAAATAATCGATTCCAATAGAACTGAGGTTGAAGCAAAGAGAATAGAATAGAATTGTTTCGTTGGCTCTTGGTTCGAATATATAATGATTTGATAATTGATTCAAATATATATTTATTCAAATTCAAATATCACGTGCTCGGTTTATTTGTAATAAGTTTATATTAAATATTCGAGTTAAATATTCGAGTTTATTTGTAATAAGAAAAAAATGATAAACATTGCAATGACTTTACGACAGAGGAAAATTAATTCCTGTTTTTCAAGGGAATGAGAGCCGAGTAAACATTTTGAATATCATACTCGTTTATTTCATATGGAAATGAATAGGAATTAACTGTCGTGTAGTCGGATGGATTTTGAGTGTAGCCAGGCTAATTATTAACAAGGAACATATGAAACACTTTTTTAATATTTTTTAATATATGCTGAAGTGTTTTCGAACGTAAGAGGATTAGATATTTTTTGGATCAGAATTCGTAATTTTTCCACACTGTGACAGGGTTAAACGTTTCGCTCTTCGTTCCAAATAATAGACTCTTACTATTCTTTGAGTGTAAAAGCGAGATCGTCGAATTCCTTCGCATAAAATTAATCAACCCTAAAAAAACATCGAGTCATTTTTTTCTTGCCATAAAAAAATCCTTCTTTCAGAGAAGAACCTTATCAAACCTCGCTATAAAAATTACACAAGTGAAATTATAAAGAAAATTATACTTAGAAATAATTTTAAGAAAGAATCGCGTGTCGCAGACTTATTATGTTATAAAATTATAAAAAATAATGAATTAAAAAGAATGATAAAAAAAAATCCTCCCTGAAAACCTTAAATCTTAAGGAATTACAAGAAATAATATATAAAGAAGAATGATAAAAAAAAATCCTCCCTGAAAACCTTAAATCTTAAGGAATTACAAGAAATAATATATAAAGAAGGATGATAAACAAAAATCCTCCCTGAAAACCTTAAATCTTAAGGAATTACAAGAAATAATATATAAAGAAGGATGATAAAAAAAAATCCTCCCTGAAAACCTTAAATCTTAAAGAATTACAACAAATAACATATGAAGAAGGATGATAAAAAAAATCCTCCCTGAAAACCTTAAATCTTAAGGAATTACAAGAAATAATATATAAAGAAGGATGATAAAAAAAAATCCTCCCTGAAAACCTTAAATCTTAAGGAATTACAAGAAATAATATATAAAGAAGGATGATGGAAAAAAATCCTCCCTTAAGAGGTTAAATCGCACGGCAAGGGGTTAATGGGACAAACTACGAGACGAAAGCGCCGTCGATTTCCCCGTGGTTTATGGATAAAAGCCTGGCGAGGATCCAGGCGCGGCCTGGCGGGAAATGGGCGCCGATATAATTCAGCCGCGAGCCGGCCGAACGATGACAGATCGGCCTATTCGTTAGACTCGACGCGACAAATAAAAGAATTAAGGAGGATGGAAGCTTTTAAGCCGCCGACTGCAAAAGTGGCCCCGCGATTCCGGGCGGAGGAGAGGGGCTTGGCTTAACTCTTTGGGCCGCAGGATTTCGGAAAATAAAATACGTTGCGTGGACATTTTATCGAGCTTTTAAATGAAGCAGAATTGGTGTATTTTTATTGGCAAATGAATGGCGCACAGGTTTTTTGAGGTAAATTCGAAGTTTCAGGAATGGAGCTCACCCTTTTGCAAATGGAATTCGATCTTTTGTAAAGCATCTCACTTTTACATATATGTTACATTTTAAAAAACATCAAATAATGTTAATTACATAATGAAAAATACGAAATTACTATATAATTCATACAATTGTATGATTATATATGGAGATGAAGGTGAAAACTGTGAAACGATAATTCGGTAATTATAATAACTCTGTGCAGATAATCTAATAATTGAATAATGATAATAATTCAAGGAGAACCGTTTATCGACTAGGTTATTATGTACATACGTCTACTACATAATAACCTACTCTACAAACAATTTTCCTTGAATTATCATTATTTTTATTCGATCACTGAATTATCTGCACACAGTTTTCATGCACACCTTCATCTCCATATATAATTAACTAAAAATTAACTAAACTTCTATGAATTACGATAAAAAAAAAATTGAAGAAAAGGAAAATGCTCGATAAGACCACACACCCATAT
>JBCFXI010002515.1:2558-21445 GCA_038496175.1 Ampulex compressa | reverse complement strand
TATACAAACTATATAAATGTATAAATATCCACAGCTATTTTAAATACACGCTTACAGGCATTTCGAATAATCGAGCGCCATTACGAGAGGTGAATTCTGTACCTTAGTCGAAGCATTCATCATCCCGCAATGCAGCCCCCCCCCCCACTCCTCCCCCCTCCTCAGGAAGGAGGCGAGAAAAGCACGCGAGTCGCCGAAGGAAAATACTGCTTCGCAAATATCTCGTCCCTGAATGCAGAGAGAGAGAGAGAGAGAGAGGGACGTTCTATGATAATTGAAAACGGCGATCTCCCCTTCTGCCTGTTTCTATTGCGGTCGCGAGAGGACTGTCAAAATAAAAGGACAGCAGGGCTCGCCTTTGTCCGCGGAATGAAATATCGGCCGGGTTTTATGGCTGGCCATTGTGACGTTCGACGGTTCGTTAGAATCGTTTAACGCCAGTCGCTGAGAAGCTGCGGGGCCTCAATGGTAAAAATTCAGCACTCCCTTTTGTGCCATCGCTTTTTTTTTTTATTAAATGAAATTTAGTTTCTTATATTATATATTCTTATATTGATTCAGTTTCTTATGTTATTATATTCTTATATCGGAAGCTTGGTTAGTTTCGATTTTACATAAATTCGTGATATACATAATGTTTAATGTCGTTTAATTTTGATTTTAAATAAATTCATGATGTATAACGTTAATAATCACACGCTGATGATGATGTTATGGTGATCTGAAGGGTGGATGAATATAGAATATTTGTAACAATTCGTATTGTAGAGTATCGGGAAATCTGATTTTTAATTTAGATAAGACACGTTTAGTTGAGAAAACGTGTTAATATGCGGACGGAAATGAATTACTTTAAGGATTTAAGAACGGTTAACACTTTATGGAATTTTTTGCTTATTCGTTTATATATTCTAGCTCTAGCTAAGTTTGCTTTATGGAAAGTTTATGATTAATAGTCGATGCACAAATTATTCTTCTGTTATATTATCGGTATTCATTCCTGATGGTGGTTGTAAATATTCTTTTCTCCCTTTTCTAGAAATAATTAGCAATTAAGCTGCTAAAGAGCGACACTATATAGACTAATAAGGTTCGATGTATTTTACCTTTGGTTTCCTTATTTATATACTTTTTTAGAAAAGAGTCGTATACTGGTACAGTATCAACTACTAATGCTTTTACCTCACGCTTATATACTAATACAAATCATAAATGGACAATATACATGCCTAATTATAATTACACAATAGAAAAAGTGTCGAGTACCGGTACAGTGTCAACTACTAATGCTTTTACCTTACACTTACGTACTTATGCATTTACATAAGTTATAATTACACAAGAAAAGATCAGAAACATTAGAAAAAAAAAATAACAAGATGAGAAAAGGTTAGAAAAAGTACTGGTACAGTATCAACTACCGATGCTTTCACCTTCCACTTATACACACCCCAAACAGACAACAAACTAACCCAATGATAACTAAACTTATCCATTTACACAAACAATAATCACACGACATATAAAGTATCCATTCATCGAGCATACGCGCGAGTCGTAAAACACATCGTACACACGAGCCCATCGTCCACGAGGTCGTCGAGGTTCCTATCAAGGGCCGTTCCCATCGTCCTAGGATAAATGCACACGTGCAAACGACTTCCTCCACCGCGGGCGTTCCAGCGTAGGAAGAAAGCCGCTGCGGTGCGAAAGTTTAAAGCCCCACGAAAACGAGAGACGCGCATTGTGAGCCGAAAGAGCGAGAAGGGGAGCCTTTTGGCCACGGTGCCGTATTTTGACACCGCTGACAGCCCGGCTCTTATTCTCATGGTAATCTCCCGCACAGGCGATGCCCTTTCAGGGGCCTCCTCTCCTCGAAAAACGGCCCTCCTCGATGTCTTCCGGTGAATTTACAATACGTCACCCTGGTGAGACGTCTCAGTGACGCGTCTTGAGAATTATTCGATCCGAGCTTTCGCGAATTTTGAGGTTACAGGATGGTAAAGACATTGTGAGCGAGGTGCAGCTGTACGCGTATGTGGGAATTCGTGAGTCGGCCCCCCCCGAATGTTGACGAGTTTGGCCGATGATGGCCGAAAAGAAGAGACGACAGAAGTCATATACATGTTGCCCCCGACTTCCGCACATTCGCTTTTTCGTACATTTTTAAAGACCAGATCCTACTCACATTAATACATAAAAGGATCTAAAATATGATCAATTTATACATTGATTTAAAGGATAAAATATTCTAGATCCAAAAAAAAAAATGAAGTCGAGAAGAAATCATTCGATAAAAATTAGAATAAAACTAATATAATGAGTAATTACAATAAATATTATAATACCTCAATTTAAATAATAGTAATAGTAATAACAATAATAATAGTAATAATAAGATAACGGCTGCACGAAGAAAAATAGAATGATGCCTCCCGCTGATAATGTTCAATCGTGCACACGCGAGGCCACCGGTCGTATTTCGTTCGATGTACCAGACGCCATGCGACGCGAAAGAGTCATTTCGAAGTGGCGACCACCGGCGTCGTTGGAAATATCGCATCTGCGGTCGGCATTCGATGCTCGTGCGGACAGAATGGAACAGCAGGACAATAACGGGCCACTTCGATGCGCCCAACTAAGGACATTGTGTCTACAAAGCCGAGATTTTACTGGAGGATCGATCGAGGTTTCTAAAAGTGTTCAGAAATCTAGTTTTTCCCTGTTTTTAATCATTCTTTTGATTGTTGATTATACAGAGTGCCCGGTTCGAATTTTGACAGGCGGTTATTTTTGAGGTTATAATTCGCCTCGAGAAATGTTCGGAATAAGATGTGAAGTGTATTCGTGCCTGCTTTGAGTGCAATTATCATTAAATTATTGGATGCACGACCTTTTGCACTCACCTAATATGTAATATATATATGTATAAAGGAACCTAAGACAGGAAACTAAAAATTAAATTAAAACTAAAGAGCAACGTTAGTCGGGAAAATCAGAATTAAATTAAAAAGGAACATTCGCAAAGGAATATTCACGTCGAAAAAGGGACAAGACTCGCTCGCGAATCGACTGGTGAGCGAAAAGGGGGGGAGTTTAGCCTTCGAAGGAGGATAGGAAAAACAAGTGGAGGTGAAAGAGAGTTCACGCTCGCTCGTGAGCGCGGTCTCTCGAGGACAAAAAGGCGAAGTGTCTGGGGCGCTAAAACCTCTGTCGGACGGCGATGACTTCTATCGACCCTGCTGTCGCTCTGACTATTAGCAGGGTTTTCGAGGAGACAAATCGACCGAGTATTTGCACTGTGAAATCTTCCTACCCCAAGGGAGCGTTGAGCGCCGCGTTACGAAGGCGCTGGATAGGGATTAATTGCTACTGGAAACCACGCTCGTTGAACTTTTTCCACTCATAATAATAATGGACGATGTAAGAAGACGATTTCGGTTTTCCGTTATTTTTGCCACGAAGGAAGTGGTCGTTAAAGTGTTCGTATTATAATAATAATTGAAGCTTGTAATGATGATTGATTAAATCATCGAAGAGGTGAGTTTTATTTGCTTTGGATTAATTGGGTTAATTGTAACTGGCAACTACGCTCGTTGAAATTTGTATACTTATAATAATGGACGATGTAAGAAGTCGATTTCGATTTTTCGTTATTTCCAGTCATTAAAGTGTTGGTATTAAAATAATAATTGAAGCTTGTAATGATGATTGATTATATAATTGAAGAGGTGAGTTTTATTTGCATGTTTTGTATATGTGGGATTTTCGAGGTGATAAATTGGATTAATTACTACTGAAAAGTAATTAAGGCCATTAAGGTATTCATATTAAAAAAATAATTGAAGACTAATGATTGATGATTAATCCATTCCACGATTTCCTTGCAGCATATGAAGCACATATATTAATCCATTGACTTTTTTTTTATTCCTTAAGGATATATCTAGTACACGTAAATATGCTTAGAAACTTGTAGATAACTTCAGTGTTATACAGCTAATTTGTAAATATAATATAATCGCACTCTTTAAGATCCTTCAAACCCAAATTTTATTTACGAAAAATAACTTTTAAATCGATTATTACATGGATCCAGGAATTTATCTTCATATATAGACTCTAGGCGAGGAATAAACACACATACATATACATATACATACACGTACACGTATATATACACGTACACAAATACGTATACATAAACATACACGTACACGTATATATACCCATACACAAATACGTATACATATACATACACGTACACGTATATATACCCATACACAAATACGTATACATATACATACACGTACACGTATATATACCCATACGCAAATACGTATACATATACATACACGTACACGTATATATACCCATACACAAATACGTATACATATACATACACGTACACGTATATATACACATACACAAATACGTATACATATAGATATACATATACATGCACATACAAATACACGCATACGTATGCATACATACCGATACTAATATAATCCAGTTCTTTGGAACAATTTTATCTATTCAGAAAGCCTTCGCCCTTTCTCTCAAAGGGTTGCTCCCGGTGCGTTTCGATTTTCGTGCGGACAGTCGAATTAAAGTTTAATTAAAGCCAGGAAAATTCCGGACGAAAATCGGCGCTTTCTGTCGGTGACATCTGAAATTGGGCTCCTGCATGGAGGAGGGGGGGGGGGGGGGGGGGGGGGGGGGGGGGGGGGGGGGGGGGGGGCACGTACGTACGTGTTTTGCTTTTCGGTTGTGGACCCCCCCCCCCCCCCCCCGCCACTCCACCTTTTGCACGACAATCAGAGACGTTTTCAGCTCTGCCATTCGACTGTGCTTCGTTATCTTCCGTTGGCGACACGTATCGTTTTCAAGATAAATCATCAGGCGAGGGAGGAATGTCGATTTATCACTTTGCCCCGTTTAATTCGACCTCTGTCATTGACCCATTATCTACCATTGTCTGTTTTTTGGGAGGCTTGTTTAATTAATGATCAATGCAAATATTTAATTTGACGGAGTTTAAATATTTTTTTCAGAGATGTACATTTTTCCAAGCATGTTTGATTGCGCGTATTGTCAGAAGGTTAGTCGTGTATTGTGATATCAGAGCAACTTGTCTGAAACGTGTCTACTTCGTTGCTTCGAGTTTGGAAATAAAGAGAGTAGTTCCGAGTTTTGAAGTTCTAGATGCTTTGCAGTATTCTCTTCAAAACCATATTAACCTATTATTTACCATTTTCCCTGTTTTGGCTTATTTTTTATTTGTTTCCACTTAAGCAGTGGAACTTTTGGTTTTGTAACTAAATATTGTACTGATCGCTATAAAAGTTACCAACATATCCTAGGAAATTAATTGAATAGTGCGTTTTTTAGGCTTGCATTTGGCTTTGGCAGATAATGCATGAAGCTCTGTTATGTTGGTTCAGTGTGGACTTCGAATAAAATATGTTGGTTTGGTGTAAACTTCGAATTTATATTTGGCCTCCTTTTTTATTCTCCTATTTTTTTTTTCAGCTATCGCATCGACCGATAAAATCCTTAGGTTAAGATCATAAGCTTTAAATAGGGATTTTAACTTATATTTTGCTTAAATTGTTCATTTGAAGAACGACATTATATAGACTAATAATTCATACGTATATTCGTTCCTATATTTCACAGCAACCTTCCCTGAAATTGCATAAATACAAATTATAAATTAATACTATTCCTATATTTCAAAGGAACCTTGCTTGGAAATTGTATAAATACAAATTATAAATTAATAATATTCCTATATTTCAAAGGAACCTTGTCCACAAATTGCATAAATACAAATAATAAATTAATAATATTTCTATATTTCACAGCAACCTTCCCCACAAATACATAAATACAAATAATAAATGAATAATATTCCTATATCTCATAGGAACCTTGTCCACAAATTGTATAAATACAAATAATAAATTAATAATATTCCTACATTCCACAGCAACCTTCCCCAGAGACACATAAATACAAATAATAAATGAATAATATTCCTACATTTCACACAAGTCTTGCCCACGAATCCCAAAAATACAAACGATAACAAACGATCCAAAAAACAATATCGTGCATAGTTTCGCAGGGGTGGATTTTAAGGCCGAAAAGTCGCGGTTGGAAAAAAAAAACATTCGTGTCTTGGCTGGCGATAAGGGAGAGAGGTAGACGGTCCGTTTGAAGGGTCGCGCGGCTTGTCCTCCGACGATCGACAAAGGGGGAAACTTCTTCTCCCCCCCTCCTCCTCCTCCCCCCTACGCGCCACTACGCCAGGTTCGTTATTTTATAATTGGCACTATTCGCCCTCTTTCATGAATTATTCCGCAGGCCGATAAAGTCGCGGAATATCGACGAACTCCAGCCTCCCCTCTCCTCTCTCCTCTCCTCCGGACTCCCCTGGCGTTATCTTTCGTAAATGGGAGCCGAGTTTTTCCTCCATTCCGCAATTCCGCCCCGCACAGTTCGTCGGGGGAGCGACTGCGAATGGATAAATGGGCGGTTTGAAAAATCTCCTTTCTGTATCTCTGATGGGGCGAGTGGATAGATGGGTGGTTTGGAAAATCGGACTTACGATGGGATATTTTGGATGGAGTGTGTGGATTAATGGTGCTGCTTGAGGTTTGATAGTTTTGTGTATCTTGGATGGGATGAATGGATAAATGAGTGGTTTGGAAAGTATCCTTTCTGTATCTCTGATGGGGCGAATGGATAGATGGGTGGTTTGGAAAATCGGGTTTACGATGGGATATTTTGGATGGAGTGTGTGGATTGATGGTGTTGCTTGAGGTTTGATAGTTTTGTGGATCCTTGATGGGATGAATGGATAAATGAGTGGTTTGGAAAGTATCCTTTCTGTATCTCTGATGGGGCGAATGGATAGATGGGTGGTTTGAACAACTGCTTTTGTATATCTTTGATCGAATAATAGATTTGGAAAATCTCCTTTCTGTATCTCTGATGGGGCGAGTGGATAGATGGGTGGTTTGGAAAATCGGGCTTACGATGGGATATTTTGGATGGAGTGTGTGGATTAATGGATTGCTTGAGGTTTGATAGTTTTGTGGATCCTTGATGGGATGAATGGATAAATGAGTGGTTTGGAGAATCTCGAAAACGAGGATCTACTTATTAAGGATATTCACGAAAATTCGATCCACGAATCAAGAAGAAACAATTCCCAACTTTGGCACACAAATGAAACTCAAACAATCCCCAACTTGATTCCACGTATCAAGAATAATTCTCCACCCAACTTCGATTTACAAATAAAACCCAAATAATTGCCAACTTAGATGTCCGTATCAAGAATAATATCATAGATCCACACATCATTGGCTCACGCAATTTCGATCCACAAATGAAGAACAAACAATTTCCAACTCTGATCCACGAATCAAGAACAAGCAACCTCCAACTTCGATCCAGGAATCAAGAACAAACAATTCCCAACTTCGATCCACAAATCAAACCCAAATAATCCCCAAATAATTCCACGTATCAAGAATAATTCCCCACCCAATTCCACCCAACTTCGATCCACAAATAAAACCCAAATAATTCTCAACTCAGAAGCCCGTATCAAGAACAAGATCAAGACTCACTCAACATCGATCCACGAATCAAGCACAAACAATTCCCAACTCGGATCCACGAATCAAACCCAAATAATCCCCAAATAATTCCACGTATCAAGAATAATTCCCCACCCAATTCCACCCAACTTCGATCCACAAATAAAACCCAAATAATTCCCAACTCAGAAGCCCGTATCAAGAACAAGATCAAGACTCACTCAACATCGATCCACGAATCAAGAACAAACAATTTCCAACTTCGATCCACGAATCAAACCCAAATAATCCCCAAATAATTCCACCCATCAAGCATAATTCCCCACCTAAAACCACCCAACTTCCATCCACGAATCAAGAACAAACAATTCCCAACATCGATCCACGAATCAAGCACAAACAATTCCCAACTCGGATCCAAGCATAATTCCTCCCTTGGCTTCGCGCAGAGTCGCGCGACACGACAGCCGCGCGATCGATCCACCCTCTTCTTTCTCCCCTTTTTTTCCTTTTCTCTTTTTTTTCCATAGCTAGAGGGGAAAACGAAGATCCGGAAGTGGAAGGAACCGCGTCGGTACGAATGCAATAATCGTGTGCGACGAACGGGAGGAGGAAGGGCGAGAGAGACGTGGAGGGGGGGTGGAGTCTGGTTCCGTTCGGTTGTTCGACATCAAAGAGACGTTTTGTCCCGCGATTCGGGGGGCTGCGCGCAGGCCGACGGGGGTGGTTCGCCACAATGCACGCGTAACAACGAGACTGAGAGTATTCCGAATAATACGCAGCACGTGTACGAAAACGTGTTCGGGGATTTACGGTTGAACATGCAAAGGAACTCGAGGAGAATTGTGCCCTGCTCGAGCTTAGGCCATTTAAGGGTTAATGTATACGTTGATAAAACGATTTCTCCGGTTTGTTTAGCTATGCGTTGAACTTGGCGCGTCGAAAGGCAATTCGGGGTTGAAATAAAAAATATAATTAGTTATTGAATATAATAGAAAATATAATATAAAAAAAAGAATATAATATAATAGAAAATTGTGTGTTGCGGTAAAATTGAGAATACGAAGTAAAATGCAAAATTGTTGATTGCAGCAGAAAAATACGAGAGTAAGGAAGAAGAAGTGTGCGTATACTTTATTTAATTGAATAATATAACTTTAAACCTTGAATGGCCTAAGTTTCAAATTTGATACCAGAATTTAAGATGAAATCGCACACTTGTGATTGGTTTGTTTTTAATATTTGGTTGTACGTATGTTACCATTGCTTAATGTTCTTTTGAAGAAAAGTTGTAATAATAAACGTCAGCTGTAAAAATTGTTCGAATAATATGGCATTTTGTTTTCTCGATGTGTCGAGGTATTTTTAGAAAAGGTTTTAGGGGAGTAAATCTTTGAGGCACTTCGTTTTTTTGAAAAATACAAATACTTTTGAGGTGGGTTAGTATCTTATTTTTATTGTGATACAATTGTTTTTTTTAGGAAGGACCTGTTTTGCTCGAGGAAAAGATTAAAATATCAAAATTATAGTACATCAATTATATATTATATATTTAGAAACAAAGTCTGAAGTGTAAAATATATATCGTGATTTTAAAAATGATTTTTCCCTCTATCTGACTATTGCGATAAATACATCGATATTTTAAAAATTTAATTCTGAAAATCAGGCTTCTTTTTTTTTTTTATATAAATTCCCTAATTATCAATTTAATTAGAAGATTATATAATTAATAAGTATAAAATCTGATCAAAAGTCGTGCATGAAAGTTTTAAAGAACCTTAAAACATCAACGAACTCGAACATCCTGTCTAACATTCGGTGTCCCACTATTCCCAGATTGTCCAGTCCACTGTCAAAGGAAGCCTTTCGTTTATCTTGCGAATGAAATCCAATTATTTATTATCTCGAGGAAGCAACGTCGAGAGGGATGGGATTTCAATGACAAAAAGGGGCGGATCGCGACCTATCGCAGGAGCGTGGCAATTTATCTCCTCCTTAATTAGTCCCCTAATCAGTCTGGAGCGCGGTGAGAAATTGCCACAGGGCCAAACCCCCGTATTCGCGGTCCAATTTCAGATGTCACTTCCAGAAAATCATTTTATCCCCTTTACTCTCCTGTTTTCTTTTTTTTTCCTCCATTTTTGGATCCCTGCTGGTAATTAAAATTCCTGGCGCGGAACGGTTAATTACGCGCTTTGGGCGTCGATGCTTAGGGGAAATTTGGTGTTGGTTGAGGATATGATATATGTTTTTCTTTTTTTTTCCTTTTTTTTTTGTCAGAGTGGTTTAAGTGGGATTTAGAAGAAAAAATAATTAACTGATGATGTAAAGATTAATAGGAGACATTCGTGTCTAATTAAGATCTGCTTGTCCACTTTTTTTGTTTTACAATTACATTTTACAGTTACAATTACAACTTGTTTTACAATGTGTTATATTATCTTGAAACAACTGGTCTTTGCGGAAGATGATTAATTATTATTTTTCATTCAAGTCTTAATTTATTATATAAATTTTTAATTGAAGTTTTTTCGAGATATTTACAATTTCGAGCAAGCAGCAGCCAGGAGTGATGTTGGTCTTCTATTAATTTTTCAAAGAGTAGCTTGTATGTGTATGGAGTATATAAAATGCATTCGAACAAAAAATGAAATCCAGTTTTCTCACTGGAACAAATATCAGGGATGAAAATTTACACGTCATCAGTGGAAAATCATTTTATTCTCTTTTTTTTTATACGAATATTTTTTTTCTCGCTTTGGTTTGACGATAATAGTCAACTAGAATTTCTACCCTCGCTTTTTTTCCTTTCAAAATTGTCCTTGTATCATAAAAAAAATTAACAATGTCCGAAGTGAATAAAACATAATATCCGAAAATAATATCAAAAACGTATAACATAAAGTAAATAAAATATCTTCGAGCAAAGAATAAAATCCATTTTCCACGCCTTAAATAAAATATAAACCTTAAATAAATGTGACTCTGAAAAGATTGTAATATTGTCAAAATCGAAATATGGATAATAATGTATTGCTTACATTTGCGATCAATTTTTCGCATCGTTTTTTTCCTCCTTGTTTATCCAACGCGCGAATTAATTCCCGCCAGTGAGTCGAGTCCATTACAATTTCTGGCTGAAATTTAAATGTCCTTCCGGCGTTTTGGTGCTTTAAAAATTGAATATTTAAAAAAAAGGGCCCTGGGTGTATAAATGGAGATATTAAAATGTATTTCGTTTTTATGGAAATAAATATTCATCTCCTGGGAAATAGATATTGAATAAATCTTCCTGGCCCCGATGTGTCGAGCGAAAGAGGATATTCCTCGGGGAATAATCGAAGAAAAATGTAATAAGGACAAAATGGCGTTTGGTCCAACGATTAAATCGCTTTGGACAATTTTCAGATGAAAAACGAGGCGAGGATTATTCGAAACTCTTTTGTTGGATTTAAGTTACTCCCGCTTGATATCTCGACATGAATTAATTTCGTTTGGCTGGATTTAGCGATTGAAATATCTCCATGTTGGTTTGATCACGTGACTCCGATTACTTTTTCGCGCGCTTTAATTGCGCGGTTTAAACAGCAGTGATTTCGTTGGTTTTTCTCGTTTAAATTATTGTTATATCGTTCGACCGTGATTCAAATTACTTTGATGTTCTTTCCCGATTAAAATTACTTTGGTCTCATTTAATGTGGATTATTTGCGTATTATCTCGATTTAATTTTGTGCTGAATTTTGGAATTGGAATTAATTTGTTCCTTTGATCACTTGTTTTTATTGAATTTACTTTATCCACTTCTTTTAGGAAAATCGGGTAATGGTTATTAAGTAATGATTTTTGAATTAATAAAATAAAATGCTTCAAAAGTGGAGGTTAAGTGGACTTTAATTTATTATAGACTCAAAATTTAATAAACGCAGACGCATTCAATGCGATGCTTTTAATTATTTACCAAGTTACCTACCAAGTATCGTAATAAACTATTAAAAAAACAAATAAAATTCCCTTATTAGATTATAAATAAATATATTATATTATGAATAAAATACAGCACGAAAATTAGCACAGGGTGTGAAGAGGTTAAAGTCTTTAACCTTTAATGACGGCTCTAGCTTATTTAACTTTTTCTTTTAACTTATTATTTTTTAACTCATTGAACAACCTAATATCTCTCCCTCTCACTAACTCATTCATTAACTCTCTCACTCACTCATTTACTCTCCCACTTACTCACTCATTCATTCACTCTCTTATTCACTCATTTTTTCCATCGCTCACTCATTCACTCTCTTACTGACTCACTCACTCACTCATTCACTCACTTATTCACTCACTCATTCACTCTCTTATTCATTAACTCTCTCACTCACTCACTCACTATTTCCATCGCTCACTCATTCACTTACTTATTCACTCAGTCACTCGCTCACTCACTATTTCCACCACTCACTCATGCACTCTCTTACTCACTCACTCACTCACTCACTTTTTCATCGCTCACTCATTCACTCACCTATCTCTCACTCACTCACTCATTCATTCACTCTCTCACTCACTCACTCACTCACTTTTTCCATCGCTCACTCAATCACTCCCTTGTTCACTCACTCATTCACTCATTCATTCACTCTCTCACTCACTCACTCACTCACTTTTTCCATCGCTCACTCAATCACTCTCTTATTCACTCACTCATTCACTCACTCACTCACTCAATCACTCTCTTATTCACTCACTTACTATTTCCATCACTCACTCATTCACTCACTCATTCGCTCACTCATTCACTCACTCACTCTCTCACTTTCTCCTTCGCTCCCTCCCTCGCAGGATATCCGATCCACAGGACGGAGGGTGAGCTTCGCCCCTTAAGCCCCCGGTACTACGGGGGGGCGCGTCTCTTTAAGCTTCACGGGCTTTGATGTCCAGGTCAGGATTTCCACGGTCCTCCAGCCGTTCTCCCCTCCTTCAATTAAGCCGCCTTTCGCGTCTTTATTACGCGGTTCCTTACGGAAACTTCATCCGCGGTGGATCACCGCGAATGCATTCCGCGGTTTACAGGCAGGGGGTGGGATTCTCGAGCTCCCTTCGGTTGTAATCGACGAGTCGAGTGGGTATTTCGAGGGTGGAACGGACCTTTGTCATTTCGAGAATCGAGGAAGGAATGGCTGACTTATTCTTGATGCTTTTCTCTTCTCAGCTCTCGCCGTTTATTCACCACGAGCATTTTTCTACCGCGAGAGTGTTATAGGTCTTCGATGTTAGCTTGGTCTCTTTATTTTTCATTGCATTAGCTCGGTACATTATTTTTCTCTTAATTTTCGTTTACTTTTTTTTTTGGCGATCGTTGAGGATTTTTGTAGTGGTTTTCTGCTGAGCAGTAATGATTGTTTTAATGTTTAATTAAATGTTGTTATATAATATAAGGTGTTATGAATTGCTTGAGATAGGCGTGGCATGGTTTACGGTAAAGTTACACATATTCACGCACGCATACATACATACATACATACATACATACATACATACATACATACATACATACATACATACATACATACATACATACATACATACATACATACATACATACATACGTACGCGCGCGCACACACACACGCACACGCGCGCGCACACACACACACACACACACACACACACACAATTCAAATATTCCCAGAAAGTGGCGGAAAGTGCAGTCCTGATTTCCATCCCAGGATTACTCATGGAGTCAGTACATAAATAAAAAAAAAAAAAAAAGAAAAAACGATCGCATCCCAAAAGTGCACAACTAAAGGGGCAAAATGTTATGATCAGGATGCCATCTTGAACTTTGAACGCTCCCGAGGCTCACGTTAAAAGCTCTTCAAGCGAAACAGCCACGCGACGTCGCGAGGAAGATCGAGCATTTCCCCGCGTTCGATCCAGAGATAAGCGGCTCGCGATGTTAATTCAAACGCGAAAGCGCCGCGGAGTGGGGGGCGTGGAGGGGGAGGGGCAGCGGAGGAGGAGGAGGAGGAGGGGGAGTAGCAAAGAGGGGGCGGGGCCTGGAGGGGGAGGAGGAGGAAACGCATCCCTGCACCGCCACCGTTTTTATCGTCAACCGGACAAGCAACGGCCGGACACGCGAGTAAACTGGCGATCGTCGCGATATTAAAACGGACCCCCGCCTCGTTGACCTTTCTATCCGACCGCGGGATCGGGGGGTGCGTGCGCTATGTATCCCTCGAAAACAACCCCCAGCCACGATCACGAAACGAGATCCTGGACTTTAACCCCGTCGCATGCGTGTCGCGACTTCGTGCGGATGAAGAAATAAATTCTTTGGAGAATTGGCCGCGGGGCTCTTCGTGAGGCCTTTGGCTGAAGTTTGGGGGAAATGGGGGTTTTCCTTTCTTTTTTTTTGTGCGATTGTAGACGTGGACACTCCTAACCTTATCGCTCGTGACACTGTTAACACGTTGACGCCGGCGCGGATATTCGCGGTCCGTCCCATGGGGCGGCACGGACCCAAGTTATACTGTTCAATGCTTGCGCCCTAATACCCATTAGCTGATTCGAATAGACCGAATTTGCAAAATTCTCACGTGGCCCACGCGCGGTCTGACCTGCCGATAGGACCCATGGTGGCCAGTCGCCATTCGTGGCAAAAATGATAAATTAAAACCAGACGCCGTCTTTTCATACAATAGTGCGAAAAAAGGAGTGGATTTATCTGACCAAATGTGTTCCTACTATAAATGCTTGCGGAAAACGGTAAAATGGTACCGAAAAGTTGTCATGGAACTAATATGCGGGACCTCATTAGTAAATGCGTGGTACATCCACAACAAGTGGGGAACCAAGGGTTATAAAATGTTAAAATTTAGAGAAAAAATTATTGATTATCAATTGAAGAGTGTTGAAAATCCCCCTAATGACGAAGTAATAGTAAGTAGACGAAAAAAACATTTTCTAAGTACATACCAAGGACCCGCGAGGAAGATGAGGAAGAGGTGTAAAGAGTGTTACAAACGTTTAACAAACTTAAAAGGTACACGGTACGCCACAAACAAAACAAAAAGAATTATGACCTTTTGTAACAGTTGCCCGGATAAGCCGCCACTTTGTTTAAAATGTTTTAAAAAATTGCACCGGTAACATAAGTAGTTATAATTTGTTATATTTAATGTATTGATTAAATTATAAGCTATGAATTTTATGTTAAATGTTTGATTATAAGGTAGAAATGTTAATGTATAATGTTAGATCAATAAAATAACATTTTTTACTACGTATTTTTTGATATACAAACGTGGCCCATCGGTGGTACATGCCGCCCCACGGAACAATCTAGCATGGGCCACCGGTGGCCCATGCCGGCGTCAACGTGTTAAGGGAGCTCGCTTGAGTTATGTTGGCCATTGAGGAGCGGCTGAGTCTCGCGCTTTTCAAGAGTTCCTAAATACTTCAGCTGGTTTTATTGGAATGAGAATTCCAGTCGATAGGAGGACGTTGTGTGTGAGAAGGTCTTTGGCCAGGAATTCGTGGCTGGGATAGATAAGGAATGATAATTTTTAGGGACAATTAAGAGTTGAATAAAAATTTAGAATCGTAAATATAAGGTGAAGCTATTTTTTAAGTCTTTCAAGAAAAGCGTGGTTAAAATTGGACACTGAATTTAATGACTGATATAATTCGCGCAAGTTGTACAGATATTAATATTGAAATTAAAATCTCATATTTACTGGATTCCAAAGCATTTTATCGCGATATATTCGATTGATGTGTATTATATTTGAAGATACTAATGGCGTCCAGGATTTTTAAGGCATTTTGTTTTTTGTTCTACCAAGAATTTAAGAAATAAGTAAAACCACCATAGAATCTACAATATGTAACTACAAATATTATGTATATATATATATATATATATATGCACTCCTAACCCTATCATTCTTGATATTAATAAGACAACTTGCTTGAATTATATTGGTTAATTCACACGCATCTTAATAAAAGTTTATAATACAATTTATACAATTTTGGATAAACACTTTCACACAAACTTTTTAATAAAATACTCTATACTTTAATAAACCTCGATAAATTATTTTTAAACTTCATTTTAAGACTATTACTTATTATTATATTTTATTCATACTTATATTATTATTACTGTTAAACTTGAATAAATATTTATACCTTAATAACCTACTTTTAGATAAATACCAATCCAAAGCCTCATTTATCTTATGAATTCTATTTATTCATTCTATTTATTCCCTGACAATTCTAAAGTTAAAGTCCCTAGTATTCACCGATTTAAAATCGCCTCAGTCGTCGACTTGCTTATTCTTTGGCATCGCGACATAATGTAGGGATATTTCCATCTAAAGGACAAACGCACACTCCCCCCACTCCACTTTCTAAGCTCCCAAAATCCTTCTCTCGGATCCACAAATCCCGCATCCGTGTCCGGATGCTTATGCGTAGGATCTGCGCGTCGTCGAGAATGTGCGTTTAACAGGATCACCAATCGAGAGGCGCTAGACAAATGCCTAAGTCGTGATCCGTCTATACGCAATGCTATTGGTGCGCGACTACAGGGAGGAGTGGAAGCTGATTGGTTTATATGTTTTGATCGATGCGCAATATTTAAAAATTCCAGCTGAAGATATAGTTTAATGATAAGATAAAGCTAGATGGAGAGATAGAGAGAGAGAGAGGGGAGGTTTACTTCTCGTTTACAATAAATTATATTATTATTTATATTACCTCAAAAGAGAGAGAACCTAGTCGTGTAATTATACACCATATTATTTCAGTCTTGCAAGTACGATAATTCATTTTTATACGCGTGCAGGCCAAGTGACCTTTTTATCTAAAAAATTCAACAGAAGAATAAGTAAGAAGTCACCTTTCATTGCTAAAAATGCCAAAAATTCAAAAATCTCCTCTAATAATAATATTCAACGAAAGCATAAGGATAGTTAGATCAACACAAAGTGATGGAGGTAGAGATACATAAAGTGAGACAGAGAGAGACAGAGAGAGAGAAGTTTAACTCTCGTTTGCAATACACTACACTATCATATCTCAGCCTTATAAATATGAAATGCCAAAAATTCGAAAAACTTTGAATTCCTCTAAAAATAAAATTCTGTGAAAAGATAAAGATGCGGATATATAAACACAGAGTGACGGAGACAGAGATACATAAAAAGAGAGAAGGACAAAGAGAGAGAGAGAGAGAGAGAGAGAGAGAGAGAGAAGTTTACCTCTAGTTTACAATACACTATATCATTATATTTCAGCCTCATAAGTATCATAACTCTTATAACTATAAGCCTTATAAATACGAAAAATACGAAAAATTCCAAAAACTCCTCTAAAAATAGAATTCTGTGAAAAGATAAGGATGCGGATAGATAAACACAGAGTGACGGAGACAGAGATACATAAAAAGAGAGACAGAGAGAGAGAGAGAGAGAGAGAGAGAGAGAGAGAGAGAGAGAAAGAGAGAGACAGAGAAGTTTACCTCTCGTTTACAATACACTATATCATTATATTATATCATTATATATTATATTTCAGCCTTATAAGTATCATAACTCTTATAACTATATGCCTTATAAATACGAAAAATACCAAAAATTCCAAAAACTCCTCTAAAAATAAAATTCTGTGAAAAGATAAGGACGCGGATAGATAAACACAGGGTGACGGAGACAGAGATACATAAAAAGAGAGAGAGAGAGAGAGAGAATGGTCCGCCTGTTCTCCGTCAGCCACAGGCCCAGCAGATTAGGCGGCTCGTCGAGCAGGGCGCATTTTGAGGGGGCCGATTTTTCATTTGCACGTTTTGTCGCGAACAGGGCAGAATTATTACACGCCTCGGTGCCTGCGGCTGCTTTTCGAAAGGCGCGCCCCCCCCCCACTCCTCCTCTTTCAGGCGCGGAGCATGGAGGGGGGGGATTTTGTCGAGCGCAGGCTGAGGTCGTTTGACGCCTCAGTGAATCCGCCTCGCTTTTCGAAGCACCGCCACGCGGATTTGCGAGGCTCGCGAGCGTTTTCGCGCCTTGGCAAAAGGGCAAGAGGAGAAGCTCGTCGAATGTGGAGGAAAATATCGGGGATTAAATGTTGAGCAACTTGGGTCTGCCAGTTTTTCCCACGCTTTAGCAGATTCTCCATTGTTTTGCAGCTGGAATTCGGCCGACATTTGTGCGTGGAATGTTAAATGAGGAAATGTTAAATGAGGAAGTTGAAGTATAAAAATTGAAATATAAAGATTGAATAAGAAAATTAATGAATTAAAGATATTAGTTGATTGAATTATTAAGGGGAATTGTTGAGAGGTAAGATTATGTTTTCAAATGAGATTTGATAAGATTCGATTTCTGAATTCTAACTTTGGAAGATTCGATGGAGGATTGGTTAAAGTGTTCGAAAACCTGATCGATATTGACCATAGCTTATGTTAGAATGTCAGAAGGTTAGAAGTTCCTTATTATATATATTATATATATAATTATATATATATATATATATATAATTAACTTAAGTTGGGGTTTATTATTATATGAATTATAGTTTATATGAATTAACTTAAATTAGGATTATTTTTAAACAATCGAATCCGAATCAGCTTCATAAATAGTTCGAACTGTTTTTTTTTTCAAAATTGTATTCTACTTAATCGATTTAAGTTCGAGGATTTTTTATTTCTCCACGATTTTAATCCACGAATTTCAATTAAACATTATAATTGATTAATATATTTAGGGTTTTCTTCAAAATATATTTAATGTATTATATTTACAGTAAGTTCATAATATTATTGATACAATTTTGAGTTAGACAAATACCAATCCAAACCGTGAGTTATACGAATTTTATTTATTCCTTTTATTCATTCCCTGCCAAATTTCTATTATATTATAATAAAGAGGATAAAAACGAACTTTTGACTTAAAAAATATCCTCTTTTCATTTATTCCAAACTTATAACAAACCTCAATCATTACTAATCATTCTTAAACCTTATTCAATTCACCAAAGCATAAAAACGAACTTTCGACTTAAAAAATATCCTCTTTTCATTTATTCCAAACTTATAACAAACCTCAATCATTACTAATCATTCTTAAACCTTATTCAATTCGCCAAAGCATAAAAACGAACTTTCGACTTAAAAAATATCCTCTTTTCATTTATTCCAAACTTATAACAAACCTCAATCATTACTAATCATTCTTAAACCTTATTCAATTCGCCAAAGC
>JBCFXI010002514.1:0-21478 GCA_038496175.1 Ampulex compressa | reverse complement strand
ATATATATATTACCATAGTTCTTTGAAACATTAACTAAACCACTCAATCGTATTCTCAACCCGTTAAAAAAGAAGATAGGATACAAACCGACTAGTACACTATCCTCAATAATCAATGTGGGTAAAGACGAAGTAGGAGCTATAGTGATGTAGTGGATAGAGACTCTGACTCTCACGCAGGAGATCCAGGCTCGAATCCTGCCCGTCACCTTTGGTTTGTTCATGTGATATGTACGAGATGTAATCAAAAAGTAAGGTAACTTTTTATTTTTATCAAAAAATATTTATTCATTCATCAATATTTATTTTGTCCTGTTCAAAGTAATCCTCCTTCAGATATAATACACTTGTGCCAGCGCTTTTTCCAATCCTCGAAGTATTTCTGATAAGTACTTTTTGTATAGCCTTGAGCTCTTCCAGTGCGCCCCGAATCTATCGATTGATGTTGGTCCTATCGATTTCCTAACGATTCTGTTGACTCCATTTTGTCTAACGACACTTCTACTCCTACCGTGATTAAGGTAGGATATAGGATGTCGAAATGGACTTTTTAATTTCTTTTGTTATGTCACATATCGTTATATATCACAAGATTCAGGTTTTGTATCATACAAATTTTACGACCAATTGAGTTGTACGATCGCGCCTTACTTCTTGGAAGTCATATTTTAAATAATTCTATGTTTTTAATAATTCAAATAATTTTTAAATTAATAAGAAATTTGATTCTTTTTGCAGTTAATATGCACCTGCTACATGTTGTTACTTTTACTTTGCTGTTTGGCCATACACAGTTTGCACAGTTATATTTTAGTGGACAGTGGTATATTAACTAGTTAACTGTGATTGACGAGTATATTCGTCATGGAGAAGTGGCACGATTTTGTGTATTGACGAGTATACTCGTCATGCATATCAAGTAGTGATCATTGGCTATTTAAATTGTAATTTTTTAGAAAAACGAAACATATTCTCAAATTTCAAGATGTTTAGAATATTTTGAGGCCATGCAGGAATAAAACAAACAATTAAAAAATTTAGAAGATTTGATATGATCTCATGCATCCCCGTATGCACCGGTTGAAACAGCTTACCAGTTCCCATAACGAATTTATTTATGTGCCTTGATAACGTTTTTTAGATGTTAACCTAAAAGGGGAAGGTATTGGTATATATTTCTTCAGGTATGGTCCTATTATGTATAGTACCTTGTTTCGCTGAATAACATTCTCCAACAGGAATTTAAATTCTTACTTTTATATGTATAATATTTAATTTTCATTACGTTTTTAGTTTAACCTGTATGTAATATATGTTGATGTTAACCAAATATATAAATATTATTATAAATATATTAGTAACAAAATTTTCAATTTTGCAATATAAACCCATCTTTTTGATCCAATATCTTACCAGCGCAACTTACTCTGTGATTGACGAGTATACTCGTCAAGGCTCGATTCTGGCAACGCAATACGGTGCGCGCTCTCAAACGAGATAAAACGGTTAAAACGGTTAAATTAAAGAAATTAACCTGTATAAACTACTGACTCTCCGGATGTAATTCAATGCTTTCATTTTACACTAATTATTTACCCGGTTGAATTAGTGACTTATTGTTTTTTGATTTTGTTTATGTTCCGCTTAGTTAATAAAGTTTGTTTTTGAAGACGTCCATGGACCGGTGAGCCGAAATGTAAAGGTGTTAATTTTTCTTCGCTATCTATGTGCCTACAGAAAGATAAAAAGTAAGGGAATTGAAGTTTATTATATCCATCATTAATATTTTTATTTTACAAATTTTACCTTATATGTCCGTTTCTATCCTTCTCTGCCGTAAAATGTAATCTGGAATGGATGGAATTGAATATGACAAGGGTGCTTCAGCGTGATGTAGAGAGATAATAGCATCGTCAACATATCTATCACAAAAGAGAGGTGTGAATGATAACAAGTCAAGCCAGCCTGTTCCACATCTTGCATCGCTAAATCCGCAAGTGAAATGAGCGAGCCCATCGGAAATCCAAAGATTTGTTTATGCCTGTTATTACTGAAGGTGAAGAACGTGGAGTTAAGGACTAGATTGACAAACTTCATAAATCCATCTTTATGTATAACGGTATTAGGGCTGACAAACTTCTGTCTGTTTTTTAGACTAGTGAATGCCAAATCAGTTGGCATATTTGTGAATAGTGAGATAACATCAAAGGAGGCGATAACATAATCTTCTAGTGTATGTATATGCTTGATCTTCTCACTGAATTGACAGAACTTACCATTAGTCTATAAGAATTTCCTGTTTAGTGAATTTTTGGTAGTCCATATAATCGCGAGATATGACAATTTGTAAAATATAAATGTGTATAGGTTTGTGTTGATATATGGGGGTGATTCTGTGATAATGTTAGACATTTTGCGGTACAATTAAGAAGGACAAATGCATTTCAGATATAAGGAACCTTGGTCTGCAAACGTCTCGGTGTGATGTGTATCTGATGTACTGTCTCGTAACATACCCAAGGACGTAGAGTCGGAGACTAGTCTAGGTGTACATGGTGAAGTGTATATATTAATCAACCGCAGTGAAATGGAGTACACAGTTACAGTATAGTAAGTACAGAGAAATAAATCGGGGACATTCATGCATTCATCTACTTGTACGTTGATAGGTATCCCAAAACAACTTTTGCTTCTCGCTTGTGAAGGAGACGTTTCCACGCCAAGGTTCATGATATCAGATTAATGCATTTGTCTTTCCTAATCTTCCCTGAAAGTTTCGAACATCTTTACAGAATTACCCTGTATGTTCATTCTTGTGCCATCCTTGTAAAATAACTTTTTACATGGAAAGCATGTTGCGGTAAGGGAAGTTTTTAGTAAAAATGTATTTGCCCGGGTCTCCAAGAATGGGCTTCACCTCTTTGCTATAGTAAAGTTTATATACCAGTGCAGTGGTAATTTCTTTGTCAGTCATAGTGACCAAAAAGTTGTTGTTTTGCTTGAGGAATGTGGTTGTCAATTTGTAATTGTCAAGTAACATGCAGGAAGTGATATCAAGATGTTGTTGGTTTCTAAAATACATACTGAAGGAACGATTTGTAGATTTATATCTGCATTGGTTTTTTTCCATGGAAATGGATCATCTGCATGGCAACTGTGTCACAGTAATTACTAACTGATTCCTTAAACAGATATTCTCCGATAAATATCTAAATTTCAAATATTTTGATGACACTCGATGACACCCAAAATAAGCGTAACCAAACGCATTACGGATAGAGCTATTTTTCTCTCACGCCACAAGTTTAATACGTTAGACATAAGTATAGTTAGACAAATTCTTTATAATAACCATTACCCAATTTCATTAGTAAACAATGTAATAGCTAACAGACTGAAGTTCAATTTGCCAAAAAATAAGCACGAAGAAACATTGTTAAGTAATAGTTTCACCAGTACCAATATTAGTTTTAGCACATTAATTACACTACTTTTCTGTAATGCTCTAATCGATAACATTAGCAATGTTCTTAATTATTTTGAATTTACAGTTTGTTGTAATACTATAAATGAACTGGATAATATAACAAAAGATGGGAAAGATATAATACCCAAGATGGAAAGATGTAATGTCGTTTACTCTTTCAGTTGCAATGACTGTGATCGCATTTATATCGGAAAAACTAAACAAAATTGAAAAACTAGGGCTAAAGAACATATGTGGAATTCTCTCTCTTATAGCAAATCCTAATTGCATTGCATTCAAACAACCTCAATCACACCTTTAACTGGAACGAGGTCAAGATTCTTGGTTCTGAGAACAACTTAACTCAGAGACTTGATAGCTGAAATGGTACAGGTCAAAACACATAAAAACACTAATAACTTAATCACTGATACCAAGAATTTAAACTGAATGTAAAATAGCTTGCTAAATGTATGTTTATGACTAACGTCCTATTTGTATTTAGCACCATGATCATAAATTGTATGTTTCCCTGATTTTAGAAACAGTTGGACTGGATTCCAGAAGTTGCTTGACATTCCGCTGTTCCATATCGCAGTCAGATTTGAACTAGCCATGTAGCTTTTCCATAATATCTTTCCAATTTAACAAGTTTAGTTCTATTATTGTACATATCCTTTTGAATCTTTACCGCTACCACATTTTATGTTTAAACAAAATCGTCCCTTCAGCCATACAAGGTATCATCTTCCATATACTCATTATATTTTAACAATTCCTACTTACATTATCATTACTGATCGAAACGTGTCGAACATTCAGGTTACCAAATGAGGACAAAAGACATATATATGTGAATTCTGGCTGTTATTTAGGTATTCCCAAATTTCAGTCCTCGAACTGCAAATCAGCAGTCTCTTTCTTTTCTACCATGATATACTAGACTCGCTTATCTAGCTCAATTGATCTTACCAACATCCAACCAGATACTTGTAACTCAACTTACCACTCAAATTTACCTTATATTCCTTAACTTCATTGAAATATCAAATTTAATCGTGTTACTCCTGATACATCCTTTAATAACTCTACATATGGGCATATATGCTTACCGGCTGGTATTTTGCTTATTATTCTTGTTCGGAAAACAAACCAATGACTAAAATTCCTTTTATTTTACCGGTGATAGCTGTTGGCTTTTGAAAGTAATCAATCAACTTATCCCACATTGAGAATTATTATCTCATTCATCATATTTAATACTTGTACGGTAGTGATACAAATTTCTTTTTAATTTTACCTCACCTTTCATCAGTGTATAAGTATAATGTACTTTGTAATTATAATTGTATGTCCTTTATAGCCACGTTTGATGAGGTCGTCCTTCAAGGACTCAACGAGACGTTTCAATAAAGGATTGCGCGTTGTATGCGTGGTCTTTAGACCTATTGTGTTTCTTGCTCAAAGAAGACCATACATTTACACATTATACGAGAAATCGAGCGTAGTTTAAGAAAAAAATACACGTTTCTTGTATGAAAATGATAACAAATATTTTATTCGAAATGTTGTCTACCTATACATTCTTTCTATCTTTTTGGCAATTAATGAATATCACGCTAAAAAAAAACTATTGCTCTTTTGAGGCATACAAGTCATCGAGCCATTTTCGTACATTGTCATAAGAAATGAAGCGCTGCTGACTAAGAGCGTGTCCCATTCATGCAAATAAATAGCGTCACATCTGGTGAGTAACCAGCATGCGTATTTCCAACCTGAACGTCTTAATCGTTTTCTTGACCGGTTTTGCTGCATGTAATGGTAAATTATTATAAAGAAAAATCACTTTGTGCTGCCTCACTTTGTGTTTTTCAAGTATTGCTTGATGCAAATCGATTATTTGTTGTTGGTAGTGTTTAATATTAACGGTTTTGCAGGGTTTTAGCAGCTCATAATAGATCACACCCTTCTAATTCCATCAAACACAGAGCATTATATTCTTTCCACAGCGATCTTGCCTTACAATCGATGTCGATGGTCCGCCTTGAGTTATCCATGATCTTTTATGTTTAGGATTGTCACCCATGTTTCATCACCTGTAACAATTCGATGGAGAAAATTTTCTTTGGTACCCGGCATGCAACATTTTGCAAGTTTTTTTTTCAGTTTTCTTATTGTCTTTCCTTCAATTCATGTGGAGAGCGCATATGGAGATGGCTACTCGTGTTAGATTTCATTAATCCACGAGTACTTGTTGGGTTTGACCGTCATCCTCATTCAACAATGCTTACAATTCGCTGTCTTCAAATTTTTTCGGCGGTCTTCCACGTTCTCCGTTTTCCACCATCCAAAGCATGACTCATTTACTAAACTTCGACATTTTCGCACCATCCAAAGCATGACTGATTTACTAAAAGCATGCTCACCGTAAGTTTCGACAAGCATTTGATACGATTCTCCTGCAGTTTTCTGTAAATGGTAACAGAAAATCTATGCTGTCGGCAAATCGTAAAGTGTAGGGGCAAAACTTGACATGTTAAACGCTATTAAAAACTATCTGGTTGTATGAAACTTGTATCGTTGTGAATTGAAAATCTTTGTCAGCTTTCAATGAAAAAAAATGGTGCCGATGATGTCATTTGAAAGTAACTACTTTGACAAATTGGATTATGTATAAGCAAATTCTGGTTTCACATTTACGCAACTGGTATGTTGAGTTTGAGGCGCCGCGGAACCCATTCAACACTGGATTAAGAAAGAAAATGCACAGACACGACCACCGAGAAAGCAAAATTGCACTCAAGGAAGTAAAGTTGGTTTGGAATTTTTGACACAATTTACATAGAGCGCCCAGTAACGGATCATCCCATTCGATGTTTCGCAACCAAGGCAGTTGCATTAGAATTTGAGTGCTAGCAAATCGAAGAAGTGACCTAAGAAAAAAAGGAGTACCTTTTGAAGACAACGACTGGTTGGTGTGGCACTTGGGAAGAAAAGATATCACTGTTAAAATACCGCTGCACCTCCAGGACCTTGAGGGCAGAATTGTCACCTAATTGTTAAGGAAGCACAAATTTTCCGGAGATAAGTCAAACAGAAGTCTATAAAAATGACTGGTCCATTTATATGGTTTAATCCTCACCCCCGGCGGAACGGTTGGCAGAAGGGCTAGGTCGCCTTCTGCCGAACCTCAGTAAGTCCGGGAAAGGCATAAGCCGCTTTTATGCGAGTGTCATGCAGTGCGTGGCCCTTTACGGAGCCGAGGTCGGAACTATGTCGATTCGCAAGATGGGGAGCACACACGTTTAAGCACTGCCCAGCGTAGAATTTCGAGCAACGTGTCCTAAGAAATGAAGTAGGTGTAATTCTTTTGCAAGTAACCATCATCCGCGCGATGCTGGCCAGCGAGATGTCCCGGCACGCCCTGGCCTCCTTCTGCGAGCTGCTGTTATAGTAGGAGGAGTCTGAGGAGCTAGTCTGCGAGCGGGCGGATCTTATGTGTCGTAGGCTGAATTGGCTTGGCGAGAGACACACACGCCTCCCGTCGCTCTCACTTGTCTAGTCATTTTTGTACGGCTAAGGGAGAGCCTTGCCTCAAAGGGCTCTCCCATCGCACCCAGTGATGCGAGGATGTGAAATTTTTCCCACGCATGCGCACTACCTAATCCTCAGTAACGTATATACTTTACTCAAATGTGGGGTATCGTTAGATCCCCGTGACAATTGAAATACGGTAGAAATTACAGGAAGAGGAAAATTTTAAAAGAAATAACATATTTACATGGAAATAAATGAATATTTATTTTTTTATTATTTTGTACATCTGCAGCCGATTTATTACATGAATACCAACATTTGCGAAAGTAAGGAAAACTGCAGAAAACCTTACTAGTATTAAAACAAGAGCATATATAAAACATATAGTACACAAGAACATACTATATTGCATAATAAATTAAAATCGTTTTAAAAAAATATGCCCCGGTGAAGCGACCCCAGGAGGTTGCTAGGGGGACCATGTGATTAATTCTTTGAAAAGATATATTGTACTCCGTGTAAAAAGCAGCTTACTTTATTTTGGCTGTTTTGACTTTATTAACATGATCCAAATTAGAATTAATATCAACTTTTTGTAATAAAACAGATGGTGTGATACCACAGCTTTTGCTTGTATTTTTGATATAAAATTTAGTCCGCGAATGTTTAATAAGTTCCGGTTTTCCACATGCTAAAACTTTATTGCAAGCCGTACAGAAAGCTTTTTTATTATTATCCTCAGATTTTAACCAGTCTTTGAATATATTTTTTTATTTGCCAAGATAATTGGAATACTTTCCCTTTATTACTTCTCTTCTTATTCGGCAATCCACTCATGCTAGGCTGCTGATGATCCATCTTCTGGTTTCTGTCACTGTAATACACTAATATTGCACTACAATTCAACATATTATATAGCACTACGCGATTCACCTTCACTGTACAGACGGACCCATTAATTTGTTCCGTGATACCTCAAGTGGGGCAAGGAGAAGCTGGAATACGACTGTGGTGGTGTCAGGCAGCTGGGGCCAATCGGCCCAGATTTATAGACTCTGTGATCGACACGCGACATATTTAATTGTAATATTCATACATTCGTGCAAATACAACAATGTAGAGCCTAATATAACTTATTGATAGTTTAAGAAGGTAGGAAAAGAACAAAATATCTTTTAAATTTGGACAGCCGCCTGACACCGCCACGTTCGTATTCCACTTTTTCCTTGCCCCACTTGAGGGGTCACGAAACAAATTAATGGGTCCGTCTGTAACGAAAGGTGGGAAAGGATTGGGAAAGGCCTTTTACGCGTACCTATTGTTACGCATAGGGTATGTCCATAGAAAGTTCCGCCGCCGAGCTGTGACGCCAGCATGCGCATGCGCAAGAACGCTGTCATGTGGGAAAAAATCCCACGACCTGGCATCATTGTCCTCCACGCGCGATGGGAGCGGGAACGAGCGCTGGAGTCAGAGAGGAGGCGGACCGTGGAAGCTGCCTCAGAGGCCTGTCGAGCTGCGGGGGACGCCAGGCTGGATGCGGTAGAGCGGAGCCTCCAGGCGATAACCAATCGGTTACGCGTAGATGATGGGATTAGGGAAATTCGGGGAACGGCGCAACGGGAACGACGCTACGGGTGCGTCCGACGTCTCCGAACGCCCGCGCTCCAAAATACCGACATCAGGAATTTAGTGTAGCTCGCCAGCGGAACGAAACGGATTCCTCCGTCTCGAATAGGCTCGGGAGCGTTCTGAAAAACTCTCTATTTAATGGTGAAATTTCGTGGGAGGCATGTAGAGTCCAGTTCGAAATTATTTGCGACCTTAACCGCTGGGAAGGGGCGAGGCGCGCAGCCGCTCTCGTGGCTTCTTTGGACGGCCCCGCGCGAAGCGTTCTTGTAACGTATTCCGTGGAAGAGAGAACAGATTACGAGAGACTGGTGTCGGCTGTACAGTTTCGCTACGGGCTTAAAAATTTTGCATATTTGAATTATATCCATATTCAGAATTACAAACAAAAATCGGGACAAACAATCCTCGAATTAGTCGCGGAAATAGAAAAACTCGCTTAGGCAGCGTTCAGTGACTGCCCTGTAGAGACGTGGGAGAAACTTGCTACGTCGCAAATTATTTCCGCTCTGAGAAACGAGCAGATAAGGCGCGTCTTACAGTCGGGCGGTTTTTGGACTCTTAGAACGGCTGTAGTAAGGGACTTAGAGGTGGAGGCCGTGGAATCCTTGGCGACCGAGGCGAATGTACCCACTTCGTGGCTCCCTCAGGCGGCGAGCTCCGATCCGCGAAACAAGCCGGTTAAGATGGGTTATTTTAGGAAATTTAGGGAAGAGCGCAACACGTGTCCCTAAACGTGTTGGACGTGTCATAAGGAAGGGCATTTTGAACGAGATTGTCCAAGAAGGGCAAAGAGGACAACTCTTTTTTGCAAGACCTGGCAAGACCAGAAGGGAAACGGGAGAAAGCCCACGTAGAGGAGGAGACGTCGGCTTCTTGTTCGATTGTCCCCGCCGCACGAAGGATACTGGGGAAGAATTACCCTAGCGTCGAGGGATTTGTAGCGGGATACCCTCGGAGAATATTAATAGATACGGATGTGTCGGTGAACCTTATTAACGGGGATAAGCAGAATCTAGGCGCGGAGGATGCGGATGAGGGCAGATTGTTTACGATTTCGGGAGAGAAACTTCCGGTTCTTGGAAAACGACGTCTTATAGTAGAGCTAGGAAATTTTCGGCCAGAAGAGGACTTCCTGGTGGCACCTATTGCGGAGGAGTGCATTTTAGGGGCCAGCGAGTCGACAAATGCTGTGACCATTATGGAGGAAAACGAGAAGCCCTTACCGGAGCATCTTCAGGAAGTTTTTCAAAGGAGCAGACGAACTTTGTCCGTTGATCAACAACAGGAATTTTGCAATTTATTATTAGAATTTCAGCACCTTTTCGCTAAAAGTCTCGAACAGGTGGGGAAATGCGATGTGCTGAAATATTGCATCAATACTAGAGCCAATCAATCAGCCGTTTCGGCGAATACCTCTACATCGACGGGAGTAAATGACAGAACTCATCGAGAAGATGAAGAAACAAGGGGTCATAGAGGCATCGAGAAGCCCGTGGTCGACCCTCATCGTGCTGATAAAGAAAAAGGATGGAAGCACGCAATTCTGCCTAGACTATCGACGACTGCATTAAGTGACGAAGAAGGATTCGTACGCCTTACCTAAGATAGAGGATACATTGGACGCTTTAGCCGGAGCATCTTGATTTTCCACGTTCGATTTGCAAAGCGGATATTGGCAGGTAATTCTCGCCGAAAAAGATAAGGAAAAAACTGTCTTTTCAGTCGGGGGTGGACTCTGGCACTTTAAAGTCATGCTATTCGGTCTTTGCAACGCCCCTGCTATGTTGGAACGCTTGATAAAGTCGGTATTTGCTGGGATCAATTGGAAAACCTGTCTGGTGTACTTGGATGACATAATTATTTACGCCAAGTGCTTTGAGGAGGAGATACAGAATTTGCGTGTTTTCCCGTCTGCACCAAGCGAATTCACTGCTCAGCCCGAAGAAATGCAATTTTCTCAGTCGGGAAACAAGATATCTAGGACGCATAGTCTCTGAAGCCGGAATAAAGACATCCGGAAAAGATGGCTGCCGTAAGAGATTGGCCAACGCCAAAAACCAGGAAAGACGTAAAGAGTTTTCTTGGATTGAGTACGTATTACAGGAAATGTGTGAAGGATTTTCCTTACTAGCCAAGCCTCTTTATCGGCTAACGGAGGACAAGGTTGCCTTTTTTTGGTCGGAAGATAGTCAACGAGCTTTTGACGAACAAAAAGGCATCTTATCGAGGCACCCATATTAAGTTACCCCGTCCTGGATGCAGATTTTATATTAGATACAGACGCTTTGAACGTAGCCATTGGGGCCAGGACAGGAGAAGGTCGTATCGTACTTCTCCAAAAGATTGGGCAAAGTCGAGCGCAGTTACTGCGTAAGAAGGAATGAACTTTTGGCTATAGTGAAATCGGTGGAGTATTTTCATCACTATTTATACGGCAGGAAATTGAATATTCGGACCGACCATGCCGCTTTGAGCTGGCTTTTTTTTCAAAAACCTAGAAGGACAAATTGCTTGATGGATAGAGCGTCTACATGGATGCGAATTTGAAATAAATCATCGAGTAGGCCGACATCATGGCAATGCGGACGGACTGTCAGGAGTCCATGTGAAGAAGGTAGCTGCACGCGCTACCGCCGTTTGGAGGAGAAGGAAGCTGCGAGCAACTGGTAGCACGCATTTTGTGTGAAACAGCAGACCCTCGCGACTGGAAGCGGGCTCAACGGGAAGATGAAGATATTTGCCTGCTCTATTTGAAGAAAACCGGCGGTATTAGACCCGATTGGTCGGTAGTATCCGCGTCTTCCGCCATTACGAAGTTCTTGTGGAAATTATGGGACTCGTTGGAAATAAAAGCTGGGTTGCTTTACTGTCGTTGGGAGTCCCCGGATGGACACGAGGTAAGCTGGTTATTCGTTGTCCCAAAGAGTAAGGTGGGAGAGGAGCTGACAAGCTCCCACGATGCGCCTTCTAGAGGGCATTTTGGAGTTTGAAAGACACTTGCCAAAGTACGTCAAAGATTCTTTTGGATTGGTCACCGAACAGACGTAGAGGACTGGTGTCGTTGATGCGCGCAGTGTTCGGCGAGGACGGGCCCTAAAGAGAGAGAAAAAAGGACCCTACAGGTGTACAACGTGGGCGTGCCCTTCGAGAGGGTGGCCCTGGACGTTGTGGGTCCCTTGCCAAAGTCCCATGAGGGGAACCGTTATGCGTTGGTCGTGGTGGATTACTTCTCTAAGTGGCCATAGGTAATTCCGATGCCGGACCAAAAAGCAGCAACGATAGCCAGAGCTTTGGTACGAGAAGTCGTCAGCAGACATGGCGTTTCGTTGGAGCTGCATTCCGATTAGGTTAGGAGTTTTGAATTCTGTATCTTCAAGGAATTGGTAAGAATTCTGGGGATGAGGAAGACTAGGACAACTCCATTGCACTCTCAGTCGGATGGGCTTGTGGAACGAATGATCCGGACGCTGTTAGAATAATTGACATAGTTTGTGGCCGTTAACCAGAAAGACTGGGACGAATGGATTCCTTTGTTCCTCCTCGCGTACCGGTCGTCACAACACGAGGTAACACGGCATATACCGGTCATGGTTATGATGGGACGAGACCTCCGCTTACCTTTGGACTTAATACGTGGGGAAGATCCGGAGTCTTTGTCAGAGACAGAGTACGTCGAGAGAACGAGAAGCAAACTTGACCAAATACATAAGTTGGTCCGAGAAACGATGAAACTTTGCAGTGACCGGACGAAGTCGTGGTACGACGTCACTGCCCGCTCTTTGGTCTTCGAGCCTGGAGAGAAAGTATGGCTCTTCTACCTTCGACGTGTAAAGGGTAGATGCCCTAAATTGCAAACATCTTGGGAAAGGCCGTATATTGTAGGAAAGCGCATAAATGATGTAATCTACCGAATAGCACGGTCGGTCAGAGCTAAACCGAAAGTAGTACATGTACATCGGCGAGCGCGGTTCGAAGGAAGGCGAAGGAAATATAGTAATTCGTTTTGTTTTTACTGGAGTTTCGGCTGGCATTCTATTGTATGAACAACTAACACTTTTGTGCGCCAATTTAACTATAATATAACGGCTTAGGTAGCAGTGTGAAAGTGGGTGAAGCCCCTTTCGCTGCACGAGCGGGGAAGTTGAGCTCCGTCAACCTAGGATGGCCGATCGGTAAGACCCCGAGCTGTTTTCCGGCGGTGATCTTTGCCTCCAGACCCAAAGCAGGGTCTTGGAAGATGGCGGGTCGCCCCGAGCAAAGCTCGCCTCTGTAAATCGACAGAGAAAGAGTCGTATTCGCAAAAGCGGGTATTGTATGAAAATTTTTGGCGCTGTTTCTGCCGTGTTGCTTCCCTTTCAGGGTTAGACGTTTTTTTTTGATAAAGCAATGGCAAGCGGCGAAGGGCGAGAGAACTAAGAATGTGATCTACGATCACACGGAGCGGATACGCGATCTTGGGACTGTTGGAGATGCGGCGCGCGGCGCTTGGTGGATGCCAGTCAGAAGACGGTCAGACGACGACGTATTCAGCAGGATGGATTCGTTGTTGGTCCAGAAGGAACTATCATAAATCACTACCGGAATTCTTTCGTCCGGAGGAGGTATCGGCGCCTTGCTCGGGGTTTTCTGGGTGCTTTTCCCTCGAGCGAGAAGGAAAATGCCGAGGCGTGGCCGTCAGAAGGGCCACCTGGAGGGAGCCTCCAACCTTGCCCCTTCCACTTGCGGCGGAGGTACTCGAAAAAAAGAAGACGCTCCGCACCCTCCCGTGAACGACGCTGTGTTCGGAACGAACGCTTTTTCGGGAGGGGGAGTAATGTTGAGCCGGGCGCCCGTAGTCGTAGGGCTCGCCCCTGCTGGCGCCGCGACGATCGCGACAAAAAAAGCTTGTTTACAAAAAGAGAGTTGTACAAGACTTCGAGAGGCGAAGATGTTGAATATTGAAATAAGGAATGTACATCCTGACAAATTAAACTCGGCGGTCTCTACAACGAGACTTCATGGTCGCTCCCCGCACCTCATTTAGGTTTTCGAATATCTCCGCGGAATCGTGCACCTAATTCAGTAAGGTATTCGTTTTTTAGAGCCTGAAACTCAGGGAAGGGGAACCTATCAAACTTCACAAATGTTTTTTAGGAGAACTGTCCTAACATCAGTTGCCTACTTTGGTACTTTGCGCAGATCTTGTACGCGGTTGAATAATACTTGCGTATTTCCGAGAAAGCTTGTAGGAACGTATAAATAATTGCATGGCCATTCTGATACCGCTTAATGAACTTTTTCAATGCAGACTTGTAATTTGCAGCATAGACTTTCACACTAGCCAATATATTGGCATGAATGAATGAGAGGTCCGTTTGCATGTCGACTAGAGACAAGAACATGCCATGAGATGCTTTCGATGAAGTACGCATGCCTGTAAATTTCTTCATATTGTTCGCACAATAAACATTACGACGCAAGTTTTAGTACAAAAGACATGTTATATGACCTAATTTCTTTTGCAGTTACTACTCGAGTCTCTTTTTTATGAACAACTCTTTTCCGCCTTTGTCGTCAGAGAACTAGCACGGGTGATCCCTCTAACATGAGAGCCCAAGTTGGAACAATATTAATGAGAGAGAGCTGAAAATCCGCCTTCTCCGCCAATGCGGAAACAGAAGGGGAATTGGAAATCGACATTAGCGCCATCTAAGCTTGAAGTCCTTCCATCATGGAGTCGTAGACTTCGCCCACTAACTCATTTATGCAGGAAAAGGTTTCGTTAACAAAATATAATGCTTCGATTTAATGCTGCTAGTATACTTCCGTGCAGATCCCGACATTCGTTCTAATGCTGTTGATGAGCGGATAGCCTGTTCTCGATAGTGCTTGAAATCCTCATCGGTTGGGACATTTTTCAAAATTGAACAAAATCTGAATTTAGCGGAGTTAATTGCTAAAAAAGTAAATTGCTTATCCAATAGCTGCTCCGCATTAGCTATTGTGGAGTTCTAGAGGAAATTACAAACGGAACTCACCACTGTTCACTTCGTGAAGGTTTTTCGAACTGTCGTTTTGTCTAAAAGCCACGTGCACCTCCGAACTCTCGAATCCGGCTCGAAGAACTAACATTTGTCGTAGAATCTATTAAAGCCCGGCTCTGGTCGAGCTGAAAGCAACTCTTGAGAATGCATTAGAAGACTGAGATTTATTTCTCGGTCACACTTCTCGGAAAAATGGGTTACGAATGCGAAAGAACAACGGCCGAACCACGGAACTAATTAATATGTAGGATTTTTGCAATGCCTAAATATCTTAAAAAATATATAGTTGATAAGACGCGACAATTTGTATGTTGATTTCGTGGTATCCGCACGCGGGACAGAGGGACGAGTAGTTACGAGAATACAACATTCTTATGAGGACTTCTAAAGCGTAAACATATACCGCGGCGGAAGTATGAATGTCTTTTCGCATTCTTTTTTTATTCTGCGTATTGGCAATTTTACACAGCGTATCGGTAACATATTCAAAAAATACAACTTAAAAACTGCTTTTATTCCCAATAACAAACTTAATATCATCAAATTGTGTAAAGATCATGAAGATAAATCAATTAACAAAAACGTAGTTTATAAAATGGCGTGCACAGATTGCAGTAATAGCTATATTGGTCAAATAAAAAGGAAATTCCTTGGGTGAGATATCATTGAGACACGGGAGGTGGTGGCCGTCTTAGCCGGCGTGGCCGGGTTCACTAGTCCCAAATGAGTACTGCGTGGTTGAAGTAGGAATGACGCTCATTTATTGACTAATGAGGTATAATGTTGGTGCTAGACGGTAGACGGTACTAATGCTAGGCGCTAGGCAAACGGTGGGTTACTAAGCTAAGCACTAGGCGAACGGCGGGTTACTATAACTAGCCGCGCAAGCAGGGGGTGGCGTTTTCCGCTGCCCAGGGTCGTGGGTCCGCCACTGAGCGCGTTGCTCGAGGAGATGGTCGTCAACCAACCGATCCGGTCGAGAGGGTGAAGGAGACCTGCGCTCTCCGAAGGGGCGAGTCGGTCGAGTAGGCGGTTATTCTCCGCTGGCGTCGTCAACCAACAGCCAGTGGGACCGCTGGAGGTAAGCAGGTGAGTATGCAAAAACGGACGCCTCGGTTAGGAGCTTGTCGTATGCCTCGTATATTTGGATCAGCGGACGGTGCTCGGTACCGGACGTGCCGATTGCCGCTGCCATGGCCGATTTATTATCGCCGCACAATATTTTGAAAAAATAATTTCCGAAATGATTCGTATAAAAATAGAAACTGAACCCATAAATTTATAAACCTATAATTTAACGAACCCATAAAAATAAACCTATAAACGTAAACTCTCTTTACATCATTCTTTGTGACAATTTCAAAGAACTAGTGATTATAAATATTTAAAAATATCTTTTCACAGTTTAAGTTTCCGTCCTTTTTGTACGCCCCTCTTGGTCTTCTATGTTTTCATACACAGTTTTTCTCCTTTATCATAACTATCTTAAGTGAGAATGTTAAAAAAGTCCGTGTAACAGTCCCTTTAACCCTGCGATGCCACAGAACTAATTTTGTTGCATATCAAACGTATAATTATGAATTTCAGCAAAGGGTCCATACTAAAATGTTACGTTAAGGGGGGAAATGCATGCGCGCGCGTGTGTGTGTTTAACATACAATTGTGGTGCGCGAGAATTTTACCGTCTCGCCGTTATATATATACAAAGGGCATAGGATCGATGCCCTATCGAGTGCATAGGAATTTCAAGCGCGCGCGTGTGTGTGTGTATACACCGGCCCTACGTTTATGGAAAGAGGAAATCGCGGAACAAACCAGAGCGAAATGTAACATATACATGCTAATGACTCGAATGTTAGGTCTCCGATAGTAAGAGAGGATGACACAGGGATGTTTAAAAATTCCAATAAATAAATTATGGGAACTAGGCGCCCAAAAGTTTAAACCCATAAATTGCATCTTTATAGCGGACGGCGACAAGAGATTCCTAGAATCCTCACAGGCGTCTATTCATTGTCAATGCCTGGGATTGTAGGACTTTCAGATAGACAAAAATCTGACGCACGTACCACAGATGCATGTGCACGGTCTCGTCATGTTCTGCATTTTTGCGCTACGAAGGGGTAGATCTCCAACAGTATATACATGGGGAACCTTTAAGACGTGCGGATTAATTACTAGTAAAATTTCGATTCGGACGGACGTATTTTCTCTGAGTTTCTCTGGATCTCCCTGATCCAAGCATAAGTAAGAGTCAACTTAGCATTAAAATTCCTTTACGAGTTCTCTCCACGTAACACCGAAGTTCAAGATATTCCTTAAAGATTTGAGGCGCATTAGATTTGCGTATCGATAGTTTGAGAATATCGTAGGGACCCCGAAGCTTACGATTCTCGTGAACGTGCCGAGGCGCATTAAATTTACGTATCAGCGGACCCCAAGCGATCGATGGGTTTGATAAGGAAACAATTTAAACGCAAAATATGCGGCGGACGGAACTCAAAAGTTAAGAACTTTTATAGTAAGTTAGAGAAGAGAATAAAAGCCTTTATTGCCAAGGAAAGAGTCGTCGACATCGAACACCTTCTTCAACATAGTTCTTCCGCACCTGCTTCCTGTGTTGAATATCCTTACCCTTACGGTGATTTCGTAAAGGAATTCACCGAATCCCTCAAAAACTTCGCTTAACGTGTTAATTAATCTGCCTCATCCCAGGGGAGTGTCGCGTAGATACGCTTGACCCGTAACCGTAATTATTTTTATCCTAAAATCTCGGTAGATAAATCGGGAAGACACGAAACCGCGACTTAACTTCGACAGTCGCGGATGGTCCGTGACAACGAATACTTTCATAAAAAAAAACTAACCACTTACTACGACTTAGCTATCCGAAGAAATGTGGAATATGTTGAAGACATGAAGAACAACATTATGGCCACTTATGCCTGCTGAAACATATTCTTCCAATTTATGAAGATTTCTCCAAGAAAGAATTACTCGAGAAATGCTTAGGCGGCCATATGCAGAACGCCAATGAAAGTTTGAATTCTACAATCGCTTAGCTCCGAAGCACCTCAATTCTCATTTAATTAGTTGAAATAGCATCATATGTTTTTGCTGAACTATTTAATGCTTTCATTTTACAAAATATGTAGGAGTTACAAATAATTATTGGAAATCAGTTTCAGAAGTGCGCTGATATGATCAACAGGCACCGCTTAATTCGACAAAGACGACGGAGCGCTTTAGCCACCAAGGAGGCTCCTAAATTACACAGAGAGATACAAATCGAGCAAAATAAGTTGTACGAAGAAACTGAAGGCCTATTGTATGGTCTTGGAATCGATGATTAGTCGGTATGATATAGATATTATCACATTTCTGAAATTCCCATGGACTCTCATTGGAAAACTATATAATGGATTTTAATGAAACTTTAACCATAACTGGATAACACTATTACTTTCTATATGAACCTATGTCTTTTGAAAAATCACAAAAAGTACTTTTCCATAGCAAAAAAGTTAAAAAATGACGACGAAATACGAACTTCTGTGTTCAAAGGAGCATAACTCTTCCAATTTTTAACTTTTTTCGATTTTTTGAGTTCATATAGAAACTACGGATATTAGTAATAAGAATTTTTTTGAACGGATTTAGGCAAATACAACGGAATGGAGAACTATCGCCAATTAGCAATCCGCACGCGGTTTTGCCAGAAAGACGTGGTGATATGTCGGCTATTTTATTTTAACAGGCAATAAAAAAAACATGTTTTATTAGTTTATGGTATGTACAACTAAATACCAAACTTCAAAATAATTTAATACCAGTCCATCTCTAAAAACATTTTATGAAAATCATGCATTTCTTAGCCATCTGTATGTATTTCCCCCCTTAAATAATATGCGCTAAATACACAACATGTTTATTTTTACACACTCACTGAAGTTTCTTATTTGCATGTTCTATTATCAACCATAATTGCCAATACAGTACACCAAGGTAGGTAGTTATCTATTTAAATCCTTATATTTCACTACAGTCTTATTGCAATAGGCAGTTATTCAACCAAACATATTTCCAATCACAGCCTAAATTTGATACAAATTATGATAAAATATAGCCAACAAAATATGAACACGCTTATTAAATTCTGGCATTCGTACGGTTTTCACCATTGCTTTTGATATGGTTCTTTAGCCTACTCCATGTGTACCAATAGATATATCAAAAAACACTCTCTGATCATAGAAATGTTCATTGTCTAATTCACACTATTACGCCACCGTTATTATGCACAATTTTTTCATCATTTTAAACTACACATCTAGCTCTTAATAATACACTTGAAGGGGAAAATATTCGAGCATCACGAGAGTACGTACACATTTCAGCCGAAATGTCCTGAATACCTGAACTGTTTTTTTTTCTTCTCATTAACCCGCAATTTTGTTGCTCATCAAGACCACGATATCAAGTAATATGGAAAAACCAAAAGTAACGAGCGGGATTCAAACCCGGACACCCCGTGTAAAAGCTCGAGCCTCGGTCCATTACACCACCGCAGCTCTTGTGGTGTAAGTCAACACTTGGTGTATGGCACAGTTATTAAATAAATCTAAATTATAAATTTCAATAAAATTAATATGAGGTAATCATATAGTAGAGGTTGGTGAATAAATGGCTATTTAAAAAAACGATGTGCAAAGGAAAACCACCCTTTTAGTCATTCGCGTTGCTGTCGTATCAAATTGCTTTTCCGACCTTAGCGACAGTGTTACCTTACTGACCGCCCTCTGCCGATCGACTTCTTCCCTTTCTGACCGATCACGCGCTATCGATGTACCGTCCTCCTTCCGGATAGATCAGCCCTTGCCGATTCAGCCGCCTTTCAAGATGGTCGAAAATCCTCTAACCATTCACCCGCTTCCAATATGGTCAATCTCTCGCTGCTGATCTTCTCATTCCCGTTGTTCCAGGAATTGAGCGTTAACAATTTTCAAAGTCATCGCGGATCGTCCTCGTGGGTCGTGTGTCGCTCGAGTGGGATACAGACGAACCCATTAATTTGTTCCGCGACCCCTGAAGGGGGACAAGGCAAATCTGGAATACGACCGTGGCGGTGTCAGGCAGCTGGGGCCAATTGTTCCAGATTTATAGACTCTATAATCGACACGCGTGCTGTTTACAAACTGCGCAGAAATGTATAATTATGGTTGTTACAATACACATTGACATATTTCATTGTATTATTTATAGAAACGTGGAGATACAGCATTATGCAGCGTAATATAACTTATTGCTGTTCCAAGAAGGCGGGAAGAGAAGGGGGGGGGGATAAAGGTGTGAGGTAAAATGAAAATTTGTACATGCTCACAATATAGGTTAGTTTAAAAAAAAATTATGCTTATCCGCCAAGTCCACGATTACGCCGTACCAGTCTCTGTTAGGCACACGCTTGTATTTTTTTCTTATTATTGTGTTTGCTCACTATTTTATTTTATTTTACTTATTTCGCACTAATGTACATACGTTTTTTCTTTACCAAGTCTTGCAAATTGTAAAATAATACCGCTGCCGCAAATCCTACGCCATGTGCAAGAAATGCTATTACGTGCAGTCCAGGAAAGTTAACGCTGACCGCAGTTGTAGCATCTCTTTGTGACACTATCAGCATATTGGGAAACACCCAATATAAGTGAAATTTGGCTTGCTGTGCACTCACAATCAATTATAATTTTTGCACATGTCCGAAACACATTCTAAAATCCGTTATTCGTAAAAACAATTTATGAAAGGAACGAGGGAATTGCGGGGGGGGGGGGTTCAGTTTTCTTCGATATATATCAAAAAAAGGGTGTTTGACCAGTCTTCGAGTATAAACGGTCCTAGCAAAATGTATACCTGCAAACTTTGCACTCGTTACACGCTTTGTAATAACCTCCCGTTCGGTCATGAAATATCATTACTATAATTCAACAAGATATTCATCGGCGTGGAGCATCTTGGTGCGGAAAATGGTAATTCATCGAAAGTGGGCCCTTTACTGAAAATGGCCACATAGAGGATGCTGTAATACTTTTGAGCAATTCTGTTTTTCCGCTGCCCGCAAAAGGGTAAAATTACGGTGCAGCTTACGCTTACGGAGTGGAGTGACATCGTCGAACATCGGCAGGAGTATTTCGAAGATTATTTTGAAAATACTCCCATTATCAATGAATTAAAAATCCCCGGATTGATAACTATGTTATTTGATACGTACAACGTAGAAAAGTTTGTATTTTTGCGTTACACATATTTAACGATGAGTCTGCGTATATCAAAACAATCCATAACTTTCAGGATCTGTTTAATCGAATACATTGAGGCGGTTTGTACCAGATACAATAGAAAAGTGCCTCTTGTATCTTTTGGGGGGGGGGGGGGGACTTATTTTTCATTACTTTTTTTCGTTAAAAAAAATATTATTTTGAAAAAATTGAAAAAACCTACTTTAATCAAAGTATTGACCATTATTTTGTACAACTTTTTCCCCATCTTTCTCGTAATTTTGCAACACAACTAGTTCCATCAATAAAAAGATATGGGGGAGTATTTATATCATTGAAGGAATTTTTTTCGTTCGTTTTGTCTACTCAAGATTTTTATGGAAGTTCTTCGGTGTACCAGCTCGTATACAATACTGCGTTTTTAACGACGTTTTGACCACTATCACGAACGAACGCGACTGTCGTCTCTCCGGAGGTTTCGATAGGTAGGTTCCTATATATATATATATATATATAGGAACCTACCTATCGAAACCTCGAAATATATA
>JBCFXI010002513.1:0-21477 GCA_038496175.1 Ampulex compressa | reverse complement strand
TCTGGTCTCGTTTCCCTGTCCGGCGGTACTTCAGGAGCTCGAAAAAAAGCAAGACCTTCGACGAATTAGCCCTGACACTGCCCCAACTTCTTGGAACGAGGAATCCGTGAAAATGAAAACACGATGCCCGTATGCACGTACGTGTTTATGTGCATGTAGATAAGGGAGGGTTGTCTAATGCGTACTGGTCACCTGATAAATCGTTCCGGCTCATGTTTTTGGTAACCGATTAATGTTTGAGACTTCTGGTAGTACAAATATAAAGGGTATATGGAGTCGGTGTTACAAAACACAATTTGAGTTAGCTCAATTGATTTCGCGTCTACTTGTAGAAGTCGGAAGATTTCAAGTGAGTTTGATGTAAATTTTCGTCGATTATTTTAAGACGAATTTCAATCGAGTACTAGATTTGATTAATACGTTTTGTGTTTTCTTTGAAATGTATTTAATGTAACATCTTTGTAACGAGTTTATAATGTAATTTATATCATTCTTGAGTTAGATGAATAATATTTCTATCGGTTTGCTTAGGTTCCTTAATCGTACCGGTAGGCTTTAATTTTTCAAGCGTGGAATGAAGAAAATATAGTCTTTGTATGCAGAAGCGTTGAAAAAAAAACGAAATGTACTATCGTTTAAAATGTTTGTAATATTTTTTACTTTTAATGTTTTACTTTTAAGAGTTTATTTCCATTTGTTATATTTCATATTTTTTATAACGGTTATCATATTTATTTGTTTTGATATTATTGTATTTCGATTTAATAAAAAGAAATAAATTATATATTTTAAAAATAAAATTGATTACCAAATAATGTAGAGAGATACGATTTTGAAAAGACAGCAGTACAATTTAGGATATACATGTCCTAAATCGTATTTTTACGATTTCTAAAGTTACTTAAATCACGCTCTTAATTTAATTTCACACTTTAAATGTTTCTTTAGAGGATTTCTACAAATATAAAAATATAATTGCAAACAACGATTTCAATAAAAATGTGTGTTGTTTAATGGATATATCAAAAATCCCTTAGATAGTACGATTTTCGCAACTGTGCCCTACATCCCCGATAAAAAACGTTTTAGAAAACTCGCACATTTTACCAAACGTTACACTAAAATCCCAATTAATGTCTTAATCAAATGTCTGGCTTAGGTAAAATCTAAATTTTCAACTAAATTACGACGACGCTGTTTTCAGAATAAAGGAGGCGGCAGATAAAAAAGACTTCCAACGCGAGGCGAAACACGCGCAACATTTAAACACCAGCCTCAGAAGTACCGACATTAACGTTTTTAATTTAATTTTGGCGAGATTTTGCCTATCAAAATAAAACTAGACACGATATAATTACGACCATATTCACTTACTTAATTCTTTTTTTTTTATTTAAACACGTAGCATTTTCGTTAATTTTATTACAGTTTATTTTATTAGTCAAGATTGTAGTCAATTTTTTCTCATCAAAACTACGAACGTGTTTTCGATTAATGGAGATACTTTCTTAAGTGGAGAGAGAATGTTAAGATAACTGCTGAAGATTGTTTCTTCTTGTCTTATCAATTTTCAATAACCGCATATTCGTTTCATCTTTATTTAGTGTACATCAATATGCAAAAGCATAATGATATATTAAAAAATAGCAGATTGGAGTCTAAATGTACTTAAGTCTCCAATTGACAACAGTTTGATTTGATAATTTATAAAAGTACAACACGTAGTCGAAAAATATATTCAAAGTGTTATTAACAATCTAACCACAGTTTTGCACCAATTATCATCCATATTTATTATCACAACTATAAATTGCCAGTTGTATTAAATATAAAAAACAAACTGCATTGATCACAGTACTGAAAGTATTCTTTCCATTTCTTTTAGTTTTTTTTATACGATACTGATTTTTTACAAATAGCGTACGTTCTTACAAATCCAGTCTACTTATTTCATTTCAGCATCGAAGATTTTGATTATCCGTTGACATTATTAACTAGTACATATATCTATTACATTTGTTTAAAGAGTATAATAGATACGTTTCTAACTCTTGGAAGTTCTACCTCGAAATATACCTTCTTGTAAATATCGTTCTTTCCATTTCCTTAACTTTGTCAATCACTTTTCTTTTGTATCCTTTCGTATGCATCCACTGTAGTCGCATATTTCCAGTGAAACGAAAAATTCCACAAAGGCCGGTTATTGCATATATAATTCCAGTAACGCAAGCTTATAATGTCGTGGACTTCATACTCTAGCTAATAAATAAATAAGACCAACGCGCATTTATCGCGTACCTATACATACCAGTAAAAATGAAATAACCTAGATTAATATCCATTATTCTCTAAACATTGCAATATTAGTATATAACACCTATTCTTCGATCTTCATTTCATTTTAGAGTTGTAAATTTTCATTATTCGTTTAATCATTTTGAACATTAAATCTCGAATAGTTAAAGGCATGGCGTAATTATCGTGTGGAATTATTTGCAAACGTGGATTGAGGTCTTGATCAGGCTTCCATGCTGGTAATCCAAGTCGGCACGAATAACGCTATAGAGCTCGTGAACTTAAATGCATTGACTACAAAGTAGGCTCTTATCGTTGTTTTCTTACTGCACTGAGGAGCAGTTTCTTGCGGAACATGGTTTGCCGTCGGATCACTACGTCACGATGGAAAATACTGAGCAGCTACTGCAACTCAACGACGACGTAGCAGCTGTGTAAAATCACAGAAAATATTCTCATAAATGTTCCTTCCTAATTAATATATGGAGAAGCAAATGCAGCGTGCTCTTATTCATGGTCGATCCATTTGAAAGTTAAGCTTCAAAATAAACCACGCCCTTATTTGTCATGCTGAAATTGAATTCGATAAATTGTGGTATAAAGTGCGACGAACCAAAGCATTTTTTAACACATATGACACATAAGAGCTTGAGAGTTCAATCGTAAATAATTACCTAATGCAGTTTCATAGGTTTTTTCAGGCTCAGGTTATTTATTCCACGATAAATAGCGAAAGCATTTTATAAGAAATATCCTTTCCTTTTCAAAGCTTAGAATATTCGATGCCTGTAAATATGTTAACGAAAATTAGAAGCATCGAAGTCAATGCATGAGATATATTTGAAAATTCGTATAGTCAAGATTGTAATAATTCTTTTTTGGCAGTGTACTGAGTAAATTTCTGAAGTTTTTGGCGGTTACTAAATAGATCGTTTATTTTGAAAATAACCTAAGTCCACTTATATTCAACTCAATATTTCGAACTTGCGTTACAATAAAATTAAAAATATACGTATAGGATATCAATTTGTTACATCGCTTGAGTGCATCTAAGAGAGGTAAATGTACAATTCCTAGTAAAATAATAGTAATTATGAAGTGGATAATACGCGTTTTCTTGCCACAAATGAAGTTCCACTTTCAGAACTAACAACTAGATTTGTTATAAAATTTGAAAGAGTCAAAGTCCATTTGACATAATTTAAAATGTTTCAAATTGAAAAGAGAAGTTCCTTTATTCCACTTCAAAAACATAATTTACGCAATTCAGGAAATCTAACTCTATACATTACATAACAATTTACTACTCATCTAGATTTTATGTATGCAAGAGGAATTTGAATTATATCGTAATAAGTCCATCGTGTCCTTGCATCTCGCTGCTTCAATTCGTCTCATATTTATATAAAGTGGTATCAATAAAATATTTTCAAATCTTCGAAACAAATAGACTGTCAAAGTAAACCTTACTTGACAAATGGACTTTTACATAAACATTACAAAATCGATTTCACAAAACAAACAAAATAAACACTCAAAATAAACGGCCGATTTCTGTCTAATCAGACCGCTGTAAGAATTGCATAACGAAGTATCAGCTCGAGAAACACTTGATAAACCGAGCTGCGTAACGTTTGGGAAACGCCCCATGGAAATATAAAACCTCGCGAGTGATTCGTGCTGAAAGAAGATAGCAGTTTTCAGTGGCCAGAGTCGCCCCGATGAAATTGACATATTTCCACGGATTGTATACGGTTGTCTGCGGCGGGTTGCCACCCGTGGCGTTACCATTCATCCTGGACACAGAGCTGAAACGGTTCGTGGTCGAGGAAGAAGTCGTTGACACCGTAATGTGACGTCTAGATACCCGTGGCTCCCCTTCTCTCTCTCTCTCTCACTCACTAACCCTCCTTCTATCTCTCTCTCTCTATCTCTCATGAACCCTTCGAATATCCACGGATCGAACCGTTCGATCTTCCCTGTGACGCAATTTGTTAAATTAAACGATGGTAAGTATAAGCCTAAGCCCTTTTTATTTTGATCGCTATTCATGGCGACATCCATCGACTCGACCGTTCGATCATCTCTGTGACCGATTGAGAAAAAATAGCAAAAATCGATCCAAGTGCTTTTTGTTTTGACCGTTATTTACGATATATACGATATCCGTGAAATTAATCGTTCAATGCTCTGCGTAAAGGTGTAATAGATATAAAGTTTTTACACTCAAGACACGTAAGCTTTGTCGAATCTGTGGTATGAAGAATTGAAAAATCGAGAGACTAATCAAGTGGTGATAGCATCCCTGTATACGGGCTGAGACGTTTATCTTGGCCACCTGGAATATTTAAAAAGGTAAATGCTGGAGCAAAAAATGTGTCAAATAAAAAGTTGAAATCATGGAGGGGCTAATGCAGCAGCTACATTCGCTTTCGTTTTACATTGTTTTAAAGGTTATTTCAAGGTCAACTTGTTCTTATTCAAATGGAAACATACGTTTCTTATTGCAGATTCTAATTGGGCGACATTAAGCAAATAAATTTGATTTGAAACGTTTTAAATATAGGATATTTTATATATAATGATAGACATATTTTAATATATGATAAATGTTTAATAGAATATGTGGTATTTAAATGCATACAAGCAAATGGTTATACGCAATGTGAGAAAGAATCGTTTTGCAGATATTCCACTAATTAAAGAAATATAAAGGTGCGTTATACTAAGTCACCGTAAGCAAAATTTCAGAAATACCTGGTACAAATTAAAAGATCTTGAAACAGATAGGGTGTTGATTAAACGCGACTCACGAAAAGTCTTTTCATACACACCCAATAATGTATACGCTTTTTATACATATACACAAAAATACTTCTTTAATTATCTCTAATAACTTTGAAACTCGATAATAACACAGTAAGAGTAACATGTTATAAATAGATATCTGTACGTTCCCTTATAGAAATGTGCATATCGAGGAGTCTAAGATCAATCGATAAGTCTATGCATATTTCAGAAGTAAATTATTAAACAGTTTATAAAAGATTGGAATATTATAAGATGAGATTGTCATTGTAGTAAGAATGATGGAGTTCCTACCCAATCAGTAGGGAGCACGCGTGACATAAAAATAACAGTGTTTGCAGGAATCATCAACGATATATGGTAATTAAGTCCTTTATTCATTACTGTTTATCCACTCGTAATATCAAACGGAAAAATACATTTTAGTATGTTACGTTGTACATTTTAAAGTTATCTATCTCATTATTTGGTTGGTATTTCTCCGATATTACTAATCCTTTTCTATATTATTACAAGGGATGTTCCTAAAATTTTATAAATCAAAAATCACTGATAGAATATAGACTTAATGACCATTGTTAATATGGACGAACATTATCAACACATTCTCCCAGCATTGCCAATCGATGCCGCTGAGAATTATTCAGCCGCTACACGAATACTGACGTATTTCTAGCGTGTAAAAATGACCACCAACAAAGACACGAAAGACAGAAATGGAAAAAAGCCTAGTCATTCGACATATTGAAATAATTATACTAAGTATTTAAAGCGCGGTTATTAACCTCTTCCTCTAGTTGAAAAAACTCCTGCGCAATATACGAATTATTGCTATGAACAATATCAACTTAGCCATAATCCGTTTAAAAAGACATTCCCAATATATTATACCCCGGTCGGGGTAAGTGCGTACAGCCGCGTGAAAATTATATTCAAAAACTACAACGTGACACACAAAAAAAAGACATAAAATTGTGCGAAAAAAAAACAATAACGCGACATACAAAATATTCAACAAAATAAAATCGCGAGGTCCAATGCGCCAAACCTTGAGAACGCCACTCATATTTCGAAGGGTTCCTAGTCACATTCACGCCGCCGTACTCCGCACATCCCGAGACTCTTTACCAGAGAAGCAGTGCATTCCAACAGCTTCATCGATGCGACGTGTGACCGGCGGACAAACGTAAAATTATGGTCACGGTATCCGGAAGCTGGAGGAGCGTGTGCACAAAGCATGCCTCGCATTGACATCGATTCCCCATTGTCGGCGGCTCACGCGGAAACGTAACCGGCTAAGAGGGGAGTGAGGGGCCAAGAGTGTTAGTGGTGGGGGCAGGGGGCAGCAACGCAAAGGAAGAACGACGTGGTTGCGCAACAATGCGAAAACGCAAGAGAGCATCCTACGAAAAGCTCGTATCACGTTCCCATAAGTGCCAGCGCGAGGATCCCCGCGGTGACCTACCTCTCGCTCTCTCTCTCTCTCTCTTCCTCTCGCTCCCTCTCTCGGTCTCCCTCGCTCACGCCGATTCCCCCTCCCTCCGTCCTCCTTCCACTACCCCCACCCTCGGCCATCGTTCGAGCCCCGCGCTCGCCGTGTGCGCGACGATAAAGAGACCGCTGGCCAGAGAGGCGCCAGGTAGATGCGCGTACGTACGTGAAATTCCATGACGATGGCACCCCGGGCATCCCGCGGCGAGCCCTGAATAACACATAATTGGGCCCACCGCTCCCCCCTCCCTTTCTCTCCCCATTCACGTCTACGCCTCTGTCGTGCATCGTTCGCCCGTACAAAGACATCTCGTGGCTATCTGCCCGTAAGAAACGTCCCGGTTACAGGCTCGAATCAACGGCGCATCGCACAGTGGAACTTCCTGGGGATACGATGATGGGTGTGCAAGGTTATCGCATCTCCTTCGCTTATTATTGTTTTTCGCGCACAGTCTATGTGTACGAGCGCGGTGGGCTGCTAGGGTGCTGTATAGGGGGGAGTTGCAGAAATTGTACTATGGAATTTTTGATATACCTCTCGAACATCATACATTTTTATTAAAATTGTTGCTTGCAATTGTACTTCTATCTTTGCAGAAATCACCTAAATAAATATTCTACGTGTAAAATGAAATTAAAGGAGTGATTTGAGTAATTTTAGAAAGTGTTGTGAAGGTATGATTTGGGACACCTGTATCGTACATCGTACTGCTGTATTTTTTTAAATTTGGTAATATGTTTTATTCTGAGAGTATATAATTTTTTTTTATTATATTGAAACACGACTGTATCAAAACAAATAAGCAATTTTTAGAAAAAGTATGAGTTATAAGAAATTGGAATAATAATTACTTGGAAAATGTTAATGGTAAGAAATATGACAAACATTTTGATGAATAGTATATTTTGTCTTCTTTCAACGCTCCTGAGTATATAGAACATATTTTCTTTTTCCCGCAATAGAAAAATTCCATGAGTAAATATAGTAAGTATGAATGTTAGTGAATTAAGACTTAGATGAAATTTTACTTGTAGCAAAACAATTTGAAGCAAACTAAGCAAATGGATACAGATACTATTCATCTAATCGAAAAATTATATAAATTATATTCTAAATTTACTATAAAGATGATACATTAAATATATTTTAAAGCAAACGCAAAATATATTAATCAATTATAGTCTTTAATTGAAATTTGTTTTAAAATGATTAGTTAAAACTTACATCAAACTTACTTGATATCTTCCGGCTTCCACAGGTTGACGCGAAATCAATCGAGATAACGCGAGTCGTGTTTTATATTACCGACTCTATACAACTTTTATATCTTTGCTGCTAGAAGGAGCATAAAAAATATTCCAAAAGCAGATGGTTTTATACAAAAATGCATAAAAATAAGATATTATGGTTTTTAAATATAACATGAAAACAAGCTGAATTCAGTCTTCACGAGCCAACTTGTTAAGTCTTTTGATGTAGCTGTAAAGAAAAATTCCGAAAATATTGTTAATATAAAAAAACTTTACAATTTCTACCTATTTTTCAGAGTTTTTTGCAAATCACGCTGTATATTAAACATTTAAATAATTTGATATAAAACTTTCCCATAAAATAAGAGATACCAATGCTACAATATACGTATGTTAAATACAATGAATATTGTATAGCCAATCTGTATATTAGAATCACGAATTTCACGATAAATGGACCTACTTAATAGACCAACAACTCAAATGTGTTTCTCCATAAACGAAGAGAATTTATTTCTCACAAGCATGGCAAATTTTGATCGTGGAACATCGAATGACCGTAAATGGGCTACGTAGACATTTTACAATATTTGTTTCAAGCATCATCACATATTTGCTCATAATACTTGCCGAATAAATACATTTTGATTAATCAAATATACCATTGTTCTCGTGACGGTCTTCCAAACAGAAGCTGCTCTTTCACGCAGCGGAAGAGGATATCTTTCATTCATCCTTAGTATTTCATTTCTTCTGAAACTAATTTCTTCTTATGACGCACATTACGAATTCCCCTGCGTTACGTACACCCAAGCGGCATAATGAATTTTTCATATATAGAAGGCAATTCTGCGTTTTTTATCTGAATATTTAGTTTCTTCTACTTCCAATTTCCATGACTTCTCGAGGTAGTTGGTAGTTTTACAATTCCATCGTGCCATAAAGTTATCCGAACCAAGAAGGGGTCCAGGCATTTCTGGAAGTTAGGTTCTCATCGCTGTCCTCCCTTCCATCGTCCTCTGAATGAACCAGCAATGGTAGAGCTTCCATGGAACTAGTTTCTTCACCATTCCAAAGCTCCAATATGCGATCAGCCAATCCTGCACTGCCCGCAGCTTTCGTGTAATTCACTTTTACAGCGGGTTCGTTTAAAGCCAATTTTGTCCCATCTTTTTTATTCATTGTGACATTCAATGGAGCTGAAGTAGCTCTTTGAAAATTGTCTAAATCGCGTATTGACGTCTCCTGATGTTTGGAAGAGAAGGCATCGTTCACATTCGGCTGATTGCGCTTAAAGGATGAAACGAGATACAATATGTCCGAAAACTTTTGCGACGATCGCTTTGAACCGCATTTTTTACCGCTATCGTCTTGCTTCTTCTGTTGTTGGTCCTTTTTGCAAGGGCTAATGACACGTTCCAAGCCCGTTGTTTCGCTCTTCTTCTGTTTTTCAGCACCGTCTATTTTCTTACCTTTATGCGCACTTTTCAAATTCTTCTTGCATTCCTGCATCTCTTTGTACTCCTTATCGACTTTGTCCTTCATCGATTCTTCCGGACGTTCGTCCTTATCTGTAAATCAGCACGATACGACATTGTTATTGATACAATTTCTCGTAGATATTTGTATCCACATGTTTTTCCCTTTTCTTCCGAAAATGATTGACAATTATTTCGAAATAGCAAGCTTACTTTGCAATACGATGATTTTATATGAAGAAAGTCGTACGGTTTTATCTGAATTTATTGGTACTTGGTTGTTTATGGCAAGCGCAAAAATGGAGTCTTATCAGAAGTATTGTTGAATAAAGATATGTTTTTTGAAAATATGCAATTTAGTTTAATAAGGTGTTTTAATGATTTACTTTGACAAAGGTGCAAGTGTGCAATCGTCTATTTAAATTACAACTCTGCTTAAAGTTTCTGTATCTTGTGGCTTCAATCGAAATAACACACAGTTCGAGAAATACATGTTTATATGTAGTTTGATAGAAAAATGAAAGATAACAAAATTCGCTAGGACGATCGTTTTCTTAACGCAAAATTAAACATAGAACAAAAATATAAGTTGTTTATTTTGAAAGTGATCTAAATCTATTTGTTAATTGTTTTTTTTTCTGATTGCATTAATGTGTACAACTTTCAATTAGCTGTCAGTTAGCGGTTAAGTATATTCGGAGGATACGATAATTTTAGACATATAAATTTTTGCAATTATTTCAATTATTAAAACATTACTTTGAAAGTGGCCTAAGTCCAATACATTCTTGATAATGTCCAAGGGTGCGGATTTTCAAATGCTCGAATGAAGTGATGTGAATGCTTTTAATTAATTAGTGTTTAATGTCATACTGTCTGTCCCCAAGATTGTTATAATGATATCAAAATGTGCCGAAAAGGTAATAACATTATTCTAAATGAAATGAAACAAGAGAATTTCATGTAAGCAAGATTTTTGAATGGCCCGGTTTATCAAGACGTACAAAATTTTAATGGAGAACGATAAATCGGTTAAAAGTATGCTCAATATGTTTTTTAGAAACCATATAACATTTTCTGCAAGATATCAATGGATGAGAATGCAGAGTTTAAAATTCTGGATTTATTACCACATAGGAGTAGACCAAGAAAATTCAAAAATATTGTATTGACACTACTTTATAAAAACATAGAACGAATTACAGCAGCGAAATATAAGATAGACAAGATGGACTTATTACGATATATACCAAAAGCGCGCCAGGACTTCTTCAAACTCTTCACACGTATGCAGAATGTAGATGAGCAGTAAATTGTCATGTAATTTATACAGTTAGATATTCTAAGTGGCATAAATTGTCTTTTTGAAGTGTAGCAAAAAAATATAAAAAAAATGGAGTATTGTTTGTTCAATGTGAAACATTTAAATTATATCCAATAGACTTGGACTCTTTCAAATTCCATAACAAATCCAGTTGTTAGTTTTGTAACTTGCTTAGCTCCACTTGTGACAAGAAAACACGTATCATCCACTTGATAATTACTATCATTTTAATAGGAATTATAAATCTGCCTCTCTTAGACGCACTTGAACAGTACAACAAATCGATATGATTGATGGATGATTGAAGCGTTCAACAAATTGATGATTTTTAATTTGATTGAAACTCAAGCTCATAAGCGTCTCGCTTTAAACATAAACGAACTTAGGTCACTTTCAAAATAAACGTCTCGTATAGAGTGTCCCTCACCTTTCATGCAAATCTCTTTTCTCTTGGCGCAGACATCGCCAGAGGCTTTTTTACATTTATCCGACGTAGATCCGCACGTCTTCTTTTCCGGACTTGCCTTATCGCACTTCGAGTCTTTGCTTATCTTTTCACAGGCGGACGGTCGTTTCGGCAAACACTTCGCCGGACCTTTCGTGCACTTTTTCTTCGTGACTTTCTCCTCCGGTGGTTTACACTTCGGCATCTTGCTGCACGAATCCTTGGACGATTTGCACGATGGACCAGGCTTTGAATCCTTTTTCGCGGAAAACCGATCTTTCTCGCAAGTACTGTAGCTCTTCGACTCGCCCTCGTTTCTTTTCCGGCTCTGCAGCTCCAAAACCGATGACTGGATACGTTTTCCTACACACGAGACATTTATTTATCCCGTACTGCCTCGGAAGCTGCGGTTGTTATTTATTTAGCATATGATAACTGTATAATAGTACTGACAGTACTGCTGTATGTATCATATCGTAGTCAGCTTAACACTATTCCTACCACGAGCGGTCAAACGACCGGTCAGTGATTTCTTTGAAAAATTGTGGAACTTTGGGACGAGGTTACTTGTGAGATTTTTCACGATTTTCTCGCAGCGTACGGATAGATTAATTAATATATCGACACTTTTCCTTTGTCCTCTTTTTATTTAAGGATTATTTAGTACATCTAAATGTGTCTGGAAATTGGATGGTAGGAATAGTGTTGATATTACTGATCATATTTAACCCCTTGGCATACAATGACCAGTCGGAGTCGTCATTAATTTCATACGCCGTCGTAGACTTTGACGAGTCTAACTCGTCAAGAGAGCTGTTTTCGGCGAAGGCTGTGCAGTGTATTATTAGATTACTCAGTTGCTTCACTCGTGCGTCGATCCTGGTCTGCCTACAATGTTTAAGATGCCCCACGCTCCCCACCCCTTCTCAACAGTACGAATAACAAAGCTGCATCCGCAAATCGGTAAATCAGAAAGAAGCATATTGAAAGCAGTATTCAGTATAGCTGTGATCTCGCACGGTAAATACCATATTAGACAATACTTGAGTTTAGTAAAAGATATGAATAATTACTATCCATTTTGATTAAATGTTATACAACGACCCAAATTTCAAAATAAAGCGTTCTCTTTCTTAGTCTGCACGTAATCTTTTGGTTGAGACAAATTAAGTAGTATTTTTCGGACGCATATTTGTATGCCGAGGGGTTGATAGTACGTTAACCCAGAGAAAATAAAATCTTAAGTGATCGACGTATCTGGCTTTTCATTTTCGATGTTAAAGTGGAATTTAAATGGATTTGCAAACGATCAGCATATTAAAGACGTACCTCGCATTTGTGATATATCGACTAGTTTGAAAAGTGGTTCAAATCGCAAAAATGTTTCTTTTCAAAAATATCGCCGATTGCCGTTATAAATGCAAAAATCCAACCGTTCTATTTTATATTATAAAGCTTAATGAAACTTTGGCAGCTTGATTATCTCAGCGAAACCGAGTTAGTTTCGTTTACTATAAGCTGTGAACCAACTGATTATAAAGTATTTATCGTGATATCAAGAATCGCATAATAAACTTTTATCTCGTCACTTAGATTGTTTCTTATCGTCGCTATACGCTTACTCGTACCTAGTGCAGAGCACGTCGGGCTGCGCAAGGAGGAGAAGGATACCGAATTATCACAAAGGCTGGATCGCCTCGTCGATCCTATCAGTTGCGAATAACTTCGTCTGCCCGAGCCGTTCGCCGAGTTTCGGCACTGTCGTTCACAGCTTCTTTCCCTCCTGCAAGATTCCCTCCTTGGCTCAGTGCAAAACCGCCTGCTCGATGCTCGATCGTCTCCCGAACATTCTCGCTCTTCCTTTTCGCATGAATCATTTTTGCCTCTTCCTCGAGCATTTTCTCTGCACCTGTTTCTGCCCGCGCTTTCACGCCTACAGGAGCGATTCCTTCTGCAGAAACGATAATCGCCATTGTTCCTTATCGCCGATGATCGCTCGGTGAACATGTACTGACTTTATTATTATTCATGTGTGGTGTAAAAGATTTGAGATTTTCATTATCACGGATGTAGCCCCCTGATGCTTGTTATTGGAACTATACCATAAGCGTACCGTTAAGTTTTCCTGTATTGCTTGTTATGCTTGGAAAAGTATACGTTTGTAATAGTTTTTTAACCCCTTGCACTACGATTTAAATGCCAACTTTTAGCCATTTCAGAGTTCGGCAAATGTGTGCTAAGTTGTACTAATCGCACACTACTTACAGAATATATTACATGTGTAAGGTGCAACTGGTTTAATTTTGTAAATTACTTTATAAAGTATTATAAACGAATGATCGATGAAGAAGAAAGGTATCGTACCTGTTAGGAAAATATAATGATGTTTACTTTGGGCCCAACCGACATACAACGGGCCAGACCCGTGATAATGAGTTTTGGTCTGAATACCTGACCACGAGTCTCACACGTGATTGTAGGGCAAAGGGTTAAATAGAAAGGATTTGTGTTGCAAACAAGATAGTTGTTAATTGCCATCATATTTAATGAAGCATTAAAATACTTTAGATATATAAAATAGAAATACTAGACGGAAATTTAAATCCATCATAGCCAGATAGAGTAATGATTAAGCGCGAAAAGTAATTGGCCGCAAAGACAATATTCACGAGTTGTCTTTAATACGTCACGAGCAAGGAAGTTCCTAATGTATATATTATCTTGTTTTTTTACCTTTACGCTCAGGTGAAACACTCAACTGAACAGATCACGACATATGTAGTAGATAACCCTCTATAACCCACGGCGACTTCAAAGTAATGTTCCGTTTACGTGCTTTCTCCTACCTCAGCTATTTGTTCCTTTCCAAATTCGTAGATCATTGCTGATCGAAAGGCCACTTCGATTTATATACAAGTCGATGAGTCATTGGTTATATCCATTTCTTTCATTCCCTTTAAGGGCATGAAATAACGAAAAGAAAGATTAAAATATGACCATAATGGCAAAATCTAAAAGAAATGTCAGTTATAGAGGGTTAGGAACTGTAGAAAAATTGTACGTGTAATAATACGATTAATTCTAAGATAGGCGTTTGTATGTGCGTGTACGTGTTCGTAGAACACTGTGTAATAAAGAGTTTCGAATCAGCACTCGCGTCTTTCGAAGACGATAGAAGACTAAGGACGTATTACTTTAAAGGACAAATTTTATTCAACACAAATATTAAATCGCTGCTTTTCCTTTAATTGTTCCTTTCTTTACTTGTAATGTGATTAAAACGTAGTTGTTTATCCACTACATTTTAATTTTGCGTCTATTTTGTGCTTATTCGTTTTATTGCTTTTTCTCAGTCTTTATTTTTTTTTTCAGTCATATATGCCGACTTATCGTAGATAAATATAGATTTATTGTAGAGGCACAATTTTAATAAGTGATCATTAGATTATATAATAATCTAATTTTTAGATTAATAATCTAATGATCATCAATGATACATATATAATCTAATGATCACTAATTAAAATTATACCTCTACAATAAATCTATCTACAATATATATTAATTTATTAATTTTATATATATATATAGCAAGTAAGTAAAGACAGATTTCACTGTTGGATGATTCTGGCAAAATTTTTAGGTATATCTACGTATTCAAAATATCAAACCCACGATATTGTTTTTACATTTTATACTTTAATTGTAACTCGGTGGAAAAAAAAATCGTGGCGTTCGGTCACGTAGCTCTCACGTGCCGTTGTTCGAATCTCATTAGCAAAGGAGCGAAATCCAATCGCAAAGGAACGAATTCCGTTTGCAAATGGGCGAATGTAATTAGAAAAGCCCGCAGGACAAAGGGAATGAGATCTTACGACATCAACTCCAGCCGACCGTTTTATTTACCGTTCCGTTCCGCAGTCCCTCCTGCTTCTCGACGGATCGGTGCAGAATTTTTGGCCCTTGCCCTCGCACTCCCTCTCCTGCCGCCTACCACACGATGCCTCCTGCTTCGGATCCGGCAAGCAGGTGGGATCCCTCTTCCTCGTCGAAGTATCTCGACCGCAGGAACGATCTCTCCCCCGGCTGCAGGACCGATCCCTCCCTCGACTGCAGCCACGATCGCGCCTCTCGCCCTCCTCCGGCTTGCAGCGCTTCTTACTCTTCTTGGGGCACTGCTCCCTCTCGAAAGCGCAGTCGATCGTATTCGTCAGCTCCGGACAGCAGTAGCGCTTGCAGGGCTTGCTCCGCTTCGCCTTCCTTCCGCCATCCTCCCGGCACTTATCGCGCCTCCTCTCCTTCTTGCATTTACTCCCGCCGGCCTCCCCCCTCTGGCACTTGTCCCGCGCGCCCCTCTGCTGGCACTTATTTCGCCTATCGCACGTCGCTTCTCGCTTGCAGCTCCTTTCGCTCGACCGACCGCACTTGTCCTCCCGCGGTTTCGTGCAGATCACCTTACCCTCCCCCGCGTCCTCGCCCCCCCGGCACTTCCTCCCGATGGACGCACCGGTGAAGATGCTCGACGCCGAATTCCTGGCCCAAGGAGCCCTCCGCGGGGAGTTTTGCCCGCTCGAGATTTTCCTTGGGGACTCGCCAATGGCACCGGGGCACTTAGAGGAGGAGGCGCGACGCGGGACGGAGGGGGGAAGGGAGCCCGGTGGTTTCTTGGAACCATTGTTCCCGGAACTTCCGGAGCAAGAGGAGGAATCGATGCTCGAGGGTATTCCCCTCTGATCTTCGTTTCTAGCCAGGCGTGACGAGCCAGCGGCACGCGAGGAGGGGTTTCTTTGATTTTGTGCCTGATGGAGGGCAGAGTGATCTCCCCTTGGCGAAGCTCTCGATCGAGGAATGTTGTCCTGAGAAATCGAACGGGGACGAGCGATCGAGGGATGAGTCGATCTCCTTTGTGGTAGCGGCGCGAAATACGCGGTCGATGGTTCCTCCCTCGTTCTTGCTCTATCCTGCTCCGTCTTGCAGGAGGTCTCTCGTTCCGATCTCACCACCCGATTCGCTCTTCCTCCCTGGTTGGACGACGAGGATCGAGGAGAATCGATCGAGCGACGAGTGGATCTGCTCGGTGGAAGCGGTGCAAAGTACGTCCTCGATGAATTTCCAGCGGTACTCGCTTTATCGTCCTCGAGCTTCTTCAAAGTTTCTCGCTGTGACCTCATCGCCTCTTCGCGCGATTTACGTTGATTGACCAGCACAGCTTTAGGGGAATTTATCGAACGATCGGTCCATTTTCTAGGTGGAAGTGGTGCAAAGTACGTCGTCGAAGGGTCTTCCACTGTTGCGGTTTTATTGTTTTCGAAACTATGCGAGACGGACGGTTCTGATAAGGTCACCTTGCTCAGCATCTCACGTTGATTAGCAGACCCGATTTCGGGCGTCGTGCGCTCCATGGAAGACCATTCGTTGGCTACGTGACGCGCAGGTTCCATGGATGAATTCTCTGAAGGGGAATTGTGTTTTTCGGATATTTCTCTATGTGCCTCCCCGGAATTTTGTTTTTCCTCCGCAAGGATAGTCGATCCGCATTTCGAAGTGCAATCGCCAGGGGAAGGTGGCGATGGCTTCGAGAGTCCCTTCGACGAACTGCATTTTGTTGTTGAGTATAAAGGATTTTTTTGCGATCGATCCTCGAGTTTGGCGAATTCTCTAACACTGGGTCTTTCGATTCCTTGATGAGACGAAGAATCGCAGGTCCTCGGCGTCGTTGCAGGTTTGTCATCGAGGATGTTCGAGGAAGAATATTTGGAGCTCTCGATTTGATCGGGAACTTTTTCGAATTTGATTTCCTGCCCGGACCGGAAGTGCGGCCGCGTTTCCTGGCAGGATGTTGTAGGCGAAGGTCCAGATTTACTTTCATACTTCACAGGTTGCGAGCTGGCCTGGGAATAGCGGTTAAACTGCGTTTCAGGCTGTGTCTCGGGTTTCCATGACAATGTTTCTGTAGTGCGCTGAGACCCTTTTTGGTTTTCGACTGGTTTCCACGTTAAGTGATCTGGATGTGCGGTGATTTTTTGTATGTTATCGTCGACCGCAAGCGAGGGGGAGTATTTTGAATTTTGTTGATGAGATTCGGCGATTATTGATGAAGAATTCGACGAAGATACATCGTTCGAAGTTTTCGGCTTTTGCGAAGGAAGAATGGCCAGTGGCGTAGCTTCGAATGATTTTGCAATTGTGCGCGTGGCGGAAGCTGCAAGATAACGTAAAGCAAATATCATTAAATCACATATTTTACTTGCACATTATGGATTGTTAATTAATTTAATTTCTTTTTTTTTAACAACTTTTGTCAAATAGTACAGTCTATAATAAATCTTGTATTTGAGAAACATTTCATATTCCATGAATGTTAGTAAGATTATTAATTTGTTGATTTAATTTTAAACGTAAAGGCTGTTGTCAAAAATTTTATGCGATAAATATAATGACGTCTGTGGGATAAGTAGAGGTTAGAATTTACAAAAGAAAAGTGCAGAATTAGTGCACGCACTTCGAAGATATGAACAAATTAGATTACTCAAATCTTCATTAGAATTAAATGATTGAGATGAAGTTATATTTAATTAAAATTAAAAATATCCGCCGAATATGTTTTCAAGTGCCAGCAGTCGTGTTTCTAACGTTCTACCCGCGATGATTATAAACATTTTCATAAAAACTGACAATTGTTATTTCTTGAAAAGAATTCAATTATACATAGAAGATTTCTGAAATAAATCATATCACCTGCTTACTTCAACGACATATCTACAAAAAGATCTTACATTAAATAATGGAAATATTTGGACACTACACTTTCATGTGCATATACCTTGATCATTCATAGATGAAATAAAGTTATTCATTTTTTTCACGATAATTCATTCAACGTAATTAAGGGACGCGTGGATTTTATGATATAATTAATAATAATAGAATTACAATTGACGTTATAATTCACGAGGGGCATATTAAGTAAGAGAATGCTGATGTTTTATATAAATCAGTAATGAAAGGTGGCTTATGATCTTTAAGAAGACGAAAAGCAGCAATTAGTGACGAACAAGATCAGAAAGGATTTAGACAGTAGAAATGACAAGGAAAGATCAATTGCAATTTGTAATCAATATAATGTATTGTACAGAGAGCATGAAAGCCTCATAACACATCCCGTGTCGCGTGGGTCGACAACGCCCCCGCTGAATTTTCCATTCAGCCTATTTGGAATTCTCCTTGCAAGACGAAAAATTAAGAATGAATCGTTTCTCACTTATCATAAAAATCGTAGAACATTTTTTGAACATGGCTTCACCGCAAATAATGACTACGTCCCGTATAGTATTTTAATAATGAAAAAATTCTTTTTATCAACAAACAAGATCGCTGTTAATTGCGATAAGTATCTATTTTTTTTTTATTTAGTGCTTAAAGACAAAAAGCCGATTAGTCGGAGTTGGTCCATTGGGTATATCGATCATGGGGTAGGAAAATACACCTCACTTATCTTGAACGAAAACCGAACACAAAATAAGTCTAAAGATAACCACAAATCGCAGCACGGAATGTATTAATCTTGCTCTCATCAACTCAAAGCGGAAAAAAAACACAGAAAATTTATTATCTCACACTGGAGGCCGACGATGTAGTAATTTATTCAATAAGTTCGTGAAATGGAAATCAAAAAACGAATTTATAGTTGTAAAAATAATTTTAAAAGTTCAAGATTTTGAATTAAAGTTTCTTAGTTTACTCAAGCTCAAGACTTTGAATTAAAACTTTGAACTAAAAAGTTAAATTAAAAGCTAAAGACTTTAAAAGCGAAAAAAAACTGCTCCAAATGTTGCCGACAACAACGCATTCGAATGTGTTTTTATTGCACTGTCAGCGAATGCGACACCCAATGTGCACACAGCTTTTTGAAACCCAAAACTTTATTAAAAATATTACAAAAAAATATTGAAATTTTGATTGAGTTTGTTATCAAACATGAAATATTAAAATGACGTCGAAGTTTTAGTTCCACCGTTGACAAATAGACGGCGTCCTCCAAACTTATTGAACGATCCAGTAAGTTTATTGTCTCACACTGGAGACCGACAACATCGCTATGCAAAAATAATCCTACGTACCTCTATTCCCCGCATCCGATATAGAAGTCGTCGTCCTCGTCCATCCATCATAATTTCCTCGTGGTACAATGTCATAATCGCAGGACGCACCGCCTGGTACAAATGCAAAATCGCCTGCATTCTCATGCCGAAGCGTTTTGTAGCCCTTCAGCTTCAGCTTCAGATTACGCGGTACTGGATTTCCGTCCAGCAAAGACAGGAGAGCATCGCGTTCAAAGAAGAATCCCTGAGCTTTCGAGGTAGTTTTCGATGCTTCTTTCGGTTCGAAGAAAAACGTGCTGCTCAAGGGATTCGTTGTTAGCGTCACCGCTGTTGTCATTGAGTCTGCTTCCGGTGCTCTAATGCCGGATGCATTTTCGATCGTGTTCGCGAGTCCAGAAGGAACGATTGTTTTCGAGGAAGGGAGTTCTGTCGAATCCTGAGAAGCATTTTCCTTGCGAGAGAAGTCAAAGAAACTCCAGAATCGGCGACTGGGTACGCTTGCCTGCACACGAAAAATTCATTTGCTCCTTAGATTATTAGAAAGTGTCTTTGGTGTTCTTTATTGAATATATAACGAAGATGCTTAATGTACACATTGGGAACTCTTAAAATCCTTGCTCGTGATATGTATAAGGCAAATCGTAAATTTAGTCTTGAGGGGTAATTAATTTTCGCACTTAATATCTCCTTTATCTCGTTATGGTGGAGTTAAAGCAGAGTCGTCAGAACGACATTGCATGCGAGGAAGTCAATAATTTTTTGTTCACTTGGTGCGTGGCGTAGTAATTAAAGTTTATTAAAATTTAGGATATAAATGAAATGGAAAATCTGGAATATAACGTCGTGAATTGAGCCATATTAAGAAAAAAGGCGTGGAAAAAATGGAAAAGAAAGGCGCGCAATATAGTTCTGGCAATCGAAATTGAATTCCACCATAATCAGATGGAGAGGTTATTAAGTGTGAAAAGTAATTGCTCGTTAAGGCCATATTTACGAGTTGTCGTAGAGATGCTTAATGTTATTAATGAAGTTTAATCTTTATTAAGCCTTAGCAAACGAATAAAGCCACCATACTCGCGACATTATAAATACTCCATGAAAATCGAATGCCGCCATACAGACTGCATGATGTGATATCCTTACATACATACATCTATTCGTTTATTTCAATCCTCATTATTTTTCTGTAATTTTCACTTCAATATCTTTTCATAAGGACATATCGGTTCATATACTACCTATTATTACTGAAAATTAATTATGCACTTTTTCTCGCTTTGGTAATAATATTATATGTACTAATATTATATATAAATTTAATTTTAAAATTTATTTAATAATTAATTCAATATTTAATTAATAATTGGTGTAATTTAACATTATGATAAAGAGTTAAGTATTTATTAGTCGTTGTCATAATTTAGTTTCATATACACCTTACTTACAATTTAATTTCTATCAAGAAATAGGATTATTGATGATGCCAAGTCATCATAACTGATATCAAGTTTTATTCTGTACACTTATAATTTAATTAAGACTTCGAAATTCAAGTGTATGAAAAGCACCCATGTATATACATATACACGGAAATGGCTCTTTGATACAATACTTTTCTGTTTTTCTTGACAAATTGGCATTTCTCCCTCAAAAGTTTACCAATCCCTGAACTAGACGATTTATGTACTAATTATCGTACCTGATGACTCTTGGTATGTAACACGTGGGTAAAGTCCTGAAGCGCCCACGTCCTTATCCCTTTCATGATTTCCTAATATCCTTGGAACAGGTGCATTCGTAGTAGGGCTCTTGTTACGTTTAAGTCGTGGCCACTTAAAATTTTGAGTGTTCGTACATAATTTGGAAAAGGAAAATACAAAGGATGTTCCGCGAATTTTTCACCGTGTCATTTTTAATGGAATCAATGTCAGACTGACAACAAACAATCGATCGAGTGCGGTTCCAGGGATACCGAAACATTTACGAATCGCAGCGAGTATATCGCACCTTTTCAATTCAGTCGTGGAGTTTGTGATAATTAAACGTTTAAGGTTTCCTTAACCGAACAAATTTAATGAATCGTACATCAACTGTGTACACTCACAAGTTAATCAAAATTATATTTATAGGTGTCCCTATTTTTCAAGGAACGTGCCTGGTAGTCGTACAATAAACATGTAAATTTTATTTAGTAATCTTTCATCAGGTGGATAATAATAATATACAAATATTATATATATATATATATATAAATATTACATTATATTATATATTATATTATTC
>JBCFXI010002512.1:0-21488 GCA_038496175.1 Ampulex compressa | reverse complement strand
TCTCTCTCTCTCTCTCTCTCTCTCTCTCTCTCTCTCTCTCTCTCTCTCTCTCTCTCTCTCTCTCTCTCTCTCTCTCTCTCTCTCTCTCTCTCTCTCTCTCTCTCTCTCTCTCTCCCGATTAATGTCGCAAGCTCTCTTTATTCCTTGAATAATTCCTTTCGATGTCGCTCCGCTCAAGCTCGTCTACCCCTGTCGCTTGGTACCTCCGCAATGCTATTCCAGTTTCTTCTCGCTCCCCTTCAGGGCTCGTGGAACAAATTAATGATTCCGAGTGTATATCGCGCTACACGTGTAATTTGCTCGGCTCGGTAAAAGCTGTGCGAGGTACGGGGTTGCGATAAATCTCGAAAGCTCGAATGTCACGAGTTTTCAGGGTCGCTTCGTTCTCCCCAAGTGTTCTAATATTTATAGGGGGGGGTGTAGGTTACGGGCTGGTAACCACCATCCGCCGTTGGTGTCCCTCCCATTCGAGATTCACGGGATCCTCCCAGAGCTGCCTCTTCCTAATTCCCTCCGCGGGATAATGAAAACCATGGACAAAGTTACGCGACGCGACGTTAGGTCCTGCCCGGAAACCAGGCCGCTTCGGGGTCGAGGTCGAGAATTATTCAGGCTGCGTTATAACGCCGGAACGTATTTCGTAAAATTTTCGAAATTCCGCCAACCCTCCGAGGATTCTTGCGTAACGAGGTCGACCATGCTGTACGATTCGAGGACGGAGGCCGATTTTACGGGCCGATACCGTCTCGAAAGATCTGGTCGACGGTTGAATCCCGGTCAACCGCGAAAGGAAGGGCCGAACGCGTGGATGGAAAGAATCGAGGCTCGCGAGAGATACCGTGGAAGTGGTTAAGCGTGTCTCGGCGCCGGTAGGCGGTGATAAATAAATTGCTAGTCGAGTGCGGTTTATTCAGAATTAGAGCCAAAACGTGATGGATTGACGTTTTGCCGCCTCTGCCGAAAGTAAATGGAGTTAGAAATAAATGCACTCGATGGGAGGTTCGTAGAGTGAATTTAAATTAATCGACAATTTTGATAATAATAATCCGTTGATTTGACCTACTCCGTTCGTGGTTGGAAACGTCCGTAGAAAAAAAAAATCTATTCGCAGTTCTGGTACGTGGTCCAAATAAATCCGTCCGACACGATTACGCGACTCGATCGAACTATCGCGTCCGCTCAAAGTCTACCTTGTTAGCCGCCAGTACGTGTACATATTTTCGTATTCTCGTTTAACCGTGCGAATTAAATCGTTGTTAAAACAAGACGCAAAAATTCACGTTCTCCGTTTTCTTCCTTTGGGAAGAGCGGCTCGGTAAGTTATCGTATACGAAGTATATTAGGCGGTTAAGGGTAACGATATATCATCAGGGTATAAAACTCGGGCAGCCCACGCGAGGTCGCGTAGTTCTCCCTCGCTTTACGCTCTAGGTGCATATCCACGTACCACGTTTCTTGTCTCCCGTAGCTAATTACGTACTTATCTGCGATAAAAACGATGCGGGAGCCATATTTCAGCGTGACGCATTGTTTTGCGATACGGACTATAAAGTCGTATATATCGGTCGGACAGAAGAGGTACCGACGATTGGAACAAAGCGAGAAGCGTGTCACGACTATTTGCAAAAATTTACCAACGCGACTCTATTCCATCGAAGATGAAGAGGGCACTCGATCGAGTCGTCGCACAGCGCAATTACGTTTACTCGTAGACGGGGTCAAAGCACGAACACCGGGCAAATTCGCATGCGTACATCCGTCGAGAAAATGAACGATGAAATTAACGGCATCTCGGCCTTGCCCGACATTAGAGGTAGGTACACTCGCGTTCGCACGCGATGCGCACATTTCGCGGGCAACCCTCGAAGCGTTCTTTCGCCGAACTTTGTCTCGCGTTTCCCTCTCGAGAAGTCTCGCTTCTCCTCTCGAGACCAATTTCCTCTATCCTGGCCGCCCCTCTGCTCCGTTTAATCCACCCTCGTTGCACGGTAAATGAAACGGCGCGTCACGAGAGTCGGCCTTGGCATGGCCGAACGCCGCGTATAATATCAAGGAGCTGCGATTTCCCCCAGAACGAGCTCGCTTACCCAGCTCGGTGGTCTCGCCGAATTGAATTCCACCAGGGAATGTCTCTCGAACGTGCCGATTAGCCCGACGCGCCTATTATTTATCTCGATCCGCGGAAGATCCACGATGAAGCCTCGTCCTATCCTCGAAGCTGTCGCCCGCTTTCTCGATCGATATCGCGCGCAGTGCCGTTGCACATCCATCCGAGGGACGAGCTCCGAAGGGAGGGAATAAATCGTTTACCGGCAGAGACACCCGTCGTGAGAGGAGGATCTTCACGGTTCAGAGGCACGAACCGCGTAGCCTCCTTTCCCTCCGACAGGCCATGCCGGTAGCTCGATCGTTCTCCCCCTTCTCTACGGTCAATCTTATCCCGAGAAATATTCCTGCATTGTTTCAGCAAGCGCAGGAGACACTCGCAACGACGGCAACTTCATTCACGGGAGCTTGGCTTCATATTTCTCGAACAGCTCTTAGCGGAGGCATTTCTTATTTCCGCTTAAATGGAGCGGACATGCGCGTACCAACGTCGACGGGAGTGTTGCTCCTTGCTCTTGACTCCTTGACCTCGATTCTCGTCGTCGTTTCCTCGGGAGAGCCGCCATTCCAAAGAGTCCCAGATAGGTTTATACAAAGTTCGTCTTATGGACGAATCTTCTCGCGTTCGGAACGAAATGGAGTTTAAGGCGAAAGGCGAGTTCTATTTTGAGGAATGCGGGGCGGTTGGTTTCGAAGATTATCGTACTTTCGGGTGGCATCGTGGCACAAGAGTTAGCGAGCGATAGGACGAAGAGGCTCCACTCCGGTGGATTAAACCGCGGGGGAAGGAGGAGCGCGTAATTGGGGAAAAAATGTTGGGTAATTACGAGCCGGCGCGTGAATCATCTTCCGGCCCATTCCGGCGACTCGGATGGAGATGTAAATCGTGCTTTCACCGGTGACTCCAGGGGGAACGATTGCATCGGGCTTCCCTCTTTCCGTGGCGTAAAATTTTTCTTACGCCCGCCGGGTAGTGGGCCCTTTTAAAGAGACCCTTTCGAGCTCCGCATGAAACTTCATCGAGGACGTTAAAACCGGCCGTGGCGTAATTATTCCGGGCCGAGAGAGGCACGGTTAAATTCGTTCTAAAAACGATCCAGGCTCGCGTTTCGCGAATCCTCCACGTGCGTATCCGTGCACCGTAAGGCGGCGCATCTTTTATCGCCGCTGGTATTTCCGTTTGAAGCGGGATAAGCTATTTCCGGTGAGCTAAACCGAGTGGCGATTGCAGGTATCGTTAAAACTTCGCCGTTGTCCCGTGCTCGAGTTTCGTCGGGCGTGCATGAAAGTTCTTCCGAGTCGCGACCGGGGTGTACCTTGAACGCCGATATCGGCGAGCATCGAAGGTACACCGCGAGTTAAGGGATAGCCCCGTTTTCGAGCGCGAAAAGCGCTCGACCCGCAAAGCGACCCAACTTTCCGAGTGCTCCGCGTACGGAGCCCTATACTCGCCAAACGACCCACGCAGATTAGGGATTTCAAAGTTTTTCCCGCTACTACGTAATCCCCTCCATTCTCTTCTACGTACCCAGCCCGGTGAGGTTTGCAGAAGAAAACGGAAATCTCCCGGCTTATCTCGATACTTTTTCGAGGATTATACCCGCTACAGCCTCACCAGACTGGTGGGTTAATTATTTATTTATCTAGTCACCACTTCGATACGGTCGTTCGAGAGAGCGAAGCGATACATCGTTGCTGAAGAAATATGACGGTATCGATGATAACCACATAACGCATAGCTGCGTATTACTCGATATGACATTTTTGGAATACTTTTACACGGTAATCCACATTGTCGACGAGTGGGTAAATTTGTTTCTTAAAGTTACCCGATGAATTGGAGGAAAAAGTCGATTTGGTTCGCGCGCGGCTAAGATTCAGACTGGTGGTATCTAGGTAGAGTAGGATACAGCGAGAAATAACGTTGAAAATGTTCCTCAAAATTCGAGGGCAATCTCGCCTCATCGATATGACAAAACGGTTTCTTTGTTTCATTTTTTCGACACGCGCGAATTAAGCGGATTCCTGGCAAAAGAAATTCATCCGTCGACCGGCCAGGAATTGTTTCGCCTATTTCCTCGACACGGAGGACTAAATCGTCTCATCCCCAACTCCGTGACTCGTCGCCGTTCTATGCCTGGCAATACGTGACGTTTTGACGATCAGGGTAATGCCGTTCCCGTTTCGGTTTATTTTCGAAAGTCGGAAGCGCTACGTGCTCGGACAAAAATCGGATATATTAACGGAATATTTTGCCCCTATGAATTCTCGGCGCGTCGAGGAATAAAGCTGGCATCGCCTCCTTCTAGCAATTTGCGACAGCTACGGCAGCCCTTCCTGGAAATCGTTCGGATCATAGCGATACTTTCCGAAATCTGCTCGAATATCCAGATTGGATCACTGGAGTATCATCGCGCGAATGTCGAACATTGGTCGAGCGAGCGTTGTATAATGGGATCGAGTGAACCGATAAAACAAAACTCAGTTTGACGTTAGACTTGGCTACGTGTACGATGCGATAATCGTTGATCGAATTTGGTGACAAGGAGCAAGGCAAAGTTAGTTTCTATTTGAGCGTCACTTTTATTTCACAATGCTCGCTTTGGTCGACCATCGTAATGAAACGCTAAGTCTCCGAGCGAACTTTGACAAAGGACAGAGAGACTACCGAGCGCTAACTACGTTACGCCATATTTGCGGAGAGTTGGTGTCGCTTGACAGCGGGAAATGAACGACGGGCCACCGCGGAGTTGGTTAAATATGTATACTCGTACTACCATTTGGATAATATCAGCTTAGATGTCCAAATTTGTTTCGTTAACCGAGCAGCGTGCCGACATAGAAGATGCCGAGATGCGCTCAAGGAAAATGGAATTTTACGATCGACGAGCCATCCGTCGTGCAAAATCCCTCAAAATATTTCCATGGATAACGTATCAAAATGCTCTCGTTCAATTCTAAACTCAACGATGGTCGAACGACTTTTCGAATATCGTGTCAGAGATGTTTCAATGCTATATTTTCGCGATGGGCAAATTGCTTTTTTTGAAAGCGAGATTTAATAAGGCCCGAACGGAAAAACTCTTGCTCTCCTGTAACAATCGTTTACCGCGTAAAGTATTCGCGGTTCCGTTGTTTCGAGGTTGCCGAACGTTTCGGGGCTTAATCAACGACGTGTCGCGTGGCCGGAAAGGAGTTTTCATCGGTGGAGAGGCGTTGGAAGGTGGCCGGCCTGTCCGTTCGGCCCTATAACGCAGTTACTGGTTAATTGCGAAAACCACGTGAAACACGCTAAGAATCAATGTCCACGAGGGGCTTGCGAGCCGGCTCGCTTCCGATATCTCCAGGAGAACCGGGGCCAACTGGAAACACCTCCGAGCGCTCGCGTACCCTGGATTCCGTTAATGACGATTCGTTAGAAAAGTTCGGCCCTCGGCGGTCCGTGTTAAAAGTCTAGTGGGAACATGGCGCGGTGGGTCGTTGAAAGAAGAGAGGAGAGCATCGTGGCGCGGTCTTAACGTGACATCTAACGAGCCAGAAGTAAAGCGCAGGATAGGTTTGGGTTCGAACGAACGGTGGATTTTTTAAAACTCGCCAATTCCAGACGAGTAGAGATAAGGCTCGAAGACCGAGGAAAACGTACGTACCTCTCCCTCTTCTCTCTTCGCTGCTCGTCGATGCTTCGTACGTTTCATCGGCGCTACTCGATCTCTCGATTCTCGAGCCGCGAGACGTTCGTTCGCCTCTAATTTTCTCTTGCGACGGAGGAATCCTGTATTCTTTTCGCGCTGTTTCAGCGCGCTGCTTGTTATTTGGATAAAAATACGTCCGACTAACCACGCATAGCATTTGTTTGAGAATACATCGACAAACCTGTGCGAACGCGGCATTGTTATACAAAATAAAATCCGCATGTATATCGATCCGAATTGCTTAATCCCCGGGATCAAATCTAGGCACCACCAATAAAACATCTCGTTCCCCGATTTACACGTAATCGGATTTGAAAAACTACAACGTTAACCCGCGTTCCGCGATAAAGAGTCATTTCGGTACTTTGTCCGTAACTTCGTTAAGCCGAAAGATGGGCAAAAAACTTCAATTTCCAAAAGCGAGGGTCGGGAAAACGCCGTTCGAAAATTCATACGGCAATAAAACGGTTCGCATTCGTGCTGGAATTAACGAGTACTCACTTCCGCTAACTCAGAATATCCGGCGATACGTCGCGCCGGTGAAATAGAAAAAGTGGAAATACGAGTGACGTTTCGGCCAGCGTCGATCGAGCATTCGCAGTTACGAGTTATCGCGCGGACGTAGCGGAAAAGAGCGAAGGTAGGGACGCGGACGCCGTGGCGAGACGTACCCACCGGATGGACGCGCCTACCAGTTTTCGTCCCCAAGATCCGCCATTCAAATCCGCCCACCGTCACGATATCTTTATATCCAACGTAGAGAAACCTAACTTTCGCAGATTCGAAACGAGTCCGACGAAACCCGAAGCCCCGCGTCGGTCGGCCCAATGCCGATGGAACTTAGGAGCGTCTAAATAAATAAGCGCTTCAAGAGACAAGTTTGATGTTACACCCGAAGGCAGTTGGTGCGAATTACATTGGGCCGAGCGTCTTTTCGGCAAGACTTGGCCGACAGCGGTGTTACCGGCCGGAGGATAGAAACTTCTCGTCCGAGCTCGTTAAGCATTCCGTCAGGGCTCTCCCGCGGATGGAGGAAACGTCGGTCGATCCAGAAGGACGCGTCGGTGAAAGATTCGTCGTCGTCGAAGGGAAGCCTCGAGTGAGGGGGGGAGGGGAGGGGGGGGGGGATTCGGGCGAGCTTTTAGCAGCACCGAAAGAGGCGAGCGTCGAAGAGTCAAACTGCCAGTCTAATTCTCCCCGCTCGAATGCAAATGAGCTCCCGGCAGGTCGATGGATTCCTTTAGAATTCGAGGAAGAATAATCGTAACCAGGGGACGTACGCGCGTTACTACGGTGGCACCGGTGCCATCGGTCCGCGCCCTTGATATACCCTCGACAATCCCGGGGTTAATGCATATTTCATAAATGCACTTGCGCGATCACGCCCTGAATAATTGGCCCGCGCACTTCCTCGGGCCGATTATAAATATTACGAGAGAGAAAAATGCACGGACGGTCATTTTACGCGATTGGATTTCATTTTTGTCCGGACACGCCGCCAAAAATAACTTCCGTACTTTGGGATAACGATATGTGTGTTCGGCTGTGCAGGAAGTAGCGAATAGAGCTTCCGCTACGTCCAAAATACAGAGACGCTAAAAAATTTGACGTTTCGTATTTTTATCCGCCTCGAGGATTTCCGTCGATCCGAACAAATCGAACGTGACGGCTGACGTCGATGATCACGGACTAACGAGATATCTCGGACGACTATTGGCGAATCAAGGGTAAACTAATTAACTATTTCAGATTAAACGACCGCTCCTGCACCGGACGATCTCTTTAGCGGTAGCCAAACGGAAGGAATGCACGCGGATGATGAATTTAGGTTCTCGAAGCCCGTTAGCGATGAGCCTTTACGCGCGGACTCGGATCCCGTGTTCTTTCGGAACATTCGACCCGCGAATATCGCTCTCCAATGTCGCTAATGGGCTTTGAGCCGATATGCTATGAGCAAGGCGATCCGGGATTCCCTTTTCCACCCTCCACGCACACTCGACCCTCGCGAGGTTCGCTTTTATCGAGGCGCATCGATGGAAAGTCCTGCTCTATCCGCGGAAAACTACTATTCTTCGATCGTTCCAAAACGCATTTGAATCGTTGTTCGTTGGACGATAATTTTTTCACAAATCATCCTTCTCACCCGAATACTACTTTCTGTGGGAGTTCAAGCTGAAATCGTTTAACGCGTCTTCGTTGCGTTAGTTTTGAAAGTGCACGTTGTCGTTCTTTCGCGTTTCATCGTGACGGAGCTTAAGACGGGGAAAGGATGCTTGATTTTGTTAATTACGGTACGACGATGAGGAGTAAGTGCGAAAATGGAAAAAAGCAGAGGTCCGGTATAAAACACCTCGGTCCATACGCGCGACCGTTAAGCCGGGCTTTCAGAGACGGAAAGCTCTCTTTGCGCGGAACCGTTAAAAAGTACCGACGCGAACATCGTAATGTCCAAGAAAAAACGTAATAAGTGGGGGGCGACGGTTTTAATATTCACAGCGATTTATTCGCACGGTTTACGCTCTACGGAGGAATGAGAATGTAACTGGACGAACGAGTCTCGCAGTTATGCAGTTAAACAAAAAGCACAACGAAGGCCGTCTCCGCGCTCTAGTCTCGAGGGTAGGACCTCGACAGCTCGAGGGTCAAGGCTTTGCGACCGCGTACCTAATCGCCTGCCCTAAAACTTCAATTTTGGCTTCCAAATGCTCTCCCCCCCCCTCCCTCCCTCCCTCCCTCCCCCTCTCCCTCTATCTATCTATCTATCTATCTATCTGTCTGTCTATCTATGTATCTATCTGTCAGACGCACACACTCACGGACAAGCAATCACTCCACTCGGTATCTTAAAAAACACTCGAGACCAACGGGATGGAATGCAGGAAATATTCGCATGCCGGCGGTGATATAAGTTCCGAGGAGGCGAGGTGGAGCGAGTTTCCGGAGCGTCATAACTGCCGCCTCTTGGAATCACCTGCCGGGAATGGCCGTTGACGGGAGAGAGGCACCGTTTCGGCGTAATCCTCATAGCTCAGGCGGCTGTCGGCCGAAGCTTCGATCGACGCGCCTCGGTCAACTATTCGCGCCTGGGAATCCGCCGCGGCGGTCGTGGAATAATGCTTCGCGATGCCCAGGCGCGCCGTGGCCCGGATTCGAGGAGTGGGAAGCTCCTCGGAAGGGAGGAACCACGGCGGAACCTGGAGAGCGGCTGCCGGGCCGCGCGAGCTTCCGATTAACCAAGGGGCGAGGGTGGAAGATTCGAGGAAGCGTCGAAACGGGCCGAGCATCGGGGGAAATCAAAGCCGGGCCGGGAGGCGCGCGGAAGGGCTCCTCCTGCGTCCGATCGAAGGGCGAGAGAAAGGGAGAAACCGAGATCGCAGACATCCGCAATGCGTCGAATAATGCGGCCGAAAAAAGGGGGAAGGAAGGGAAGAAGGGCGAATGTCACGCCCGACGGGCCGGTCGCCCTTTTACCTTTTTCACCGGTCGCAGGCCAGTGCGATCCCGTGGAGCATACCGCACGCGTGTCTGGTGCGTTCGTACAAATCGGAAGGCGAACGAGCTCGATGCGACGAAGCAAGGGGGCGGTTGATTTGGGGAGTATTTAGCCGGAGAAGGGGCAGGATATCGGGCCGAGCTCGTTCGATCTTTCGGTACGGCCGAAGGAAATGAAAATAGATCGCGCTCGTCTGGCAAGCGGGCATCGAAACTGCGAGCTGCCAATTAACCAAGCCGCCCATGTTCGCCGTCTAGCTTCTATAGGAGCGGCGCGGTCCTGTCTCTTAATTGGGAGGACGGTCGGCCGCTCGGATTAGCCGTCCTCTTGACTTTGAAAGATCAATAAAACCTGTTCGAGCCGAGCGCCAAATCGTGCCACCTTCGTGAGCCACCTGCGCCAGGCCCGGGCTCCGCCTTCCCGCCAGATTGCGTTGGCTGGAACGTCAATATTTTTCCGTTCCAGGAGCCCGGGGGAAAGAGGAATCGGGGATTTACGCGTACCACCGCTCTTTGCGCTCGTAGCGCACGTACGTTTGGTCGGCCAATGCAAAGCCGGCCGAGCGGGAGGCAATTCCCAAAACGAGACCCGGCGTTGCTCGAATCGAGGAAACCCAATGGTTCGAGGTGTCGCAAAGTCCGCCAAGCTCGAGCGGCCTTTCGACGTGCGGCACTCCTCGACTCCACGTCGATCGAGGCTGGCTATCGACTCTTGCCGATCCGGATCGTTCGCGCGGCTAATGCGATTTCATGATTCGACCCTGCCTCGGCGTTACTCTCGCGACGATCGTTGAGATATTAATGAGTTTCACCTTGGCCGAACGCAGGTTGGTAACGAGGAAAAAGTTGGGGTTTTTTCCCCGTCGAACTTTCGGAGATCCTTAAAGGCATAATGGCTTTTCCTGGAAATAAGGATCGCGAGAGGGTGGGCATATTTTAAGGCTAAATTGACGGGCGATAATCGATCGATGTCGGGGAGAAAATTAATCGTTTTCCCCGGCGATAACGAATGGAAATGGGGTGCCCATTATGGCCACGGAAATACTCGTATATCCATCGTACAAAATCGTATCGTTCGCTCGTAAAGATACGACTTGTATGTTTAATTAGCATCAGGGTTGTTGCGTTACGACCGAGGGCTCTTCTTCGGCCCTTTCTCGTGCCTCCCTTCTTTTATATTCCACGGCGAGCCATAACGCGATGAGGGAGCTCGCGGCCGATGAGGGTAGAGTTGCGCGCACCGTCGCCAGACGCATAGAGTCGACAACCCGTGCGTCGACTCGACGCGAAGAGACCAGACTCTCTCGGCATGTTCTTTGCGTTACGCTGAAAGACGTCTCAAACGTCTCGCGCCCCTTACAAATATCCCATTCCGAAAAAAGACCTTGAATCAGGAGCGGACGGATGTCGCGAGTGGAGAGAGGGTAGCTTTAACCCAAATCCAACGCTCGACATCCGATCATTTAATACGGTTTGTACGCGCGAATCAAAGCGGAACGATCCTTTCGTGCGAATAATAACATTGAGAAGCCTCGCAGGGGTCAGCGAGTACAGGGCTCTCGATAAATCCTTAAGAAATCAAGGAAGGTTCGCTCGAGTGTCGAGCGAGGATAGCGGTTTCCTTGACCTTTGGAAGCCCCCCATCCGAGATTCTTTGGCGAGCTCCTTTGAAGCTCGAGCGTTACGAACGGCGGGCCAATTATCGTTGAATATTGGAGCGACGGGATCGACTTCAATTTGCACGATGGGCACTTACCAGGATCCTCCGATTGATAACCGATTCATCGGGAATGGGGTCGCGTCACGTTTAGCCTCGTGATTAAGGTGGGAATTCGCGGATTTGCATAAATGCATGAGTACGCCCGGGCACGTGCATCCGCGCAACAACTCGCGATCTCGACCGAATGTGCTGCATTAGGCACACCCAGTACATTGGCAGAGGTCGCGGTGGGCCGGAGGAAGGGGGGAGGGTGGCGGGGATGGGGGCGGAATTACGAGATGCGGTAAGGGGGAGGTCGCGCGAGGATGTTGGGTCGGTGGAGGGAGTTGGGTCAGGGGGACGAAAAGGGATTTGACGATCGATGTTAGACGGCGAATGCACAGAACGGCGGGGGCCGTGGATTTCGCAGGACGAGGAATGCCGGCCTGCTCGTTACTCGATAAAAATAGTGGAAGGCGAGTGGCCTGGCGTCGCAAGATCCTTACCTTCCTTCGGGCGAGATTATCTCTTGACCGGAATCTTGAAATATCTCGTGGCAATGTATCACGGTAGTGTCAGAGGGCGGAGGATAAAACGATGAAAAATATAATCGCTTTCCGGATGAAAAGTATTGTCCAAAGTATTGTACACATAGTTTCCCCGCAATGATCCTGAGAGGCTTCTCGTATTCTTGGAATGAGGAAAGAGGCGTTTGCTAAAGATAAGGGAAAGAAAAAGATGGTAACGTTGGCAACGCGATTCGTTCCTTCTTCTTCCGTGCTTTTCGAATTCAAGGAGATAACGCTTCGATATACGTAAAGTCAAAGTCACGGTGAATCTTCTCGTAACCTCAGGCCTTGGATTATTACGTTTCAAAAACTTGATGAAACATCATCAACGCTGGCTAGAATCCCTTCCTCGCTATTATATCCCTTCCCCTTCGGCGTACCTTAATTACCAAACCATGAGAGGATAGTCGCGGGAAGAGAGGTACATCCTGGATTTCTCCCAATCTTCCGTATATTGGGTTTATTCGACAAAGCCACGATGAACTCGCGTTCGCTCGATTTCTATACCGGTGTATACCGAGGGTCAGTGCCCTGTCCGTGCAATCCTCCTTCATCGAACCGGTTCCCCGGCGAAATCTTTCGAAAGAAATGTTCGACGACACGCGTGTGCGGATATCGTGCTACGATTTCAGCGGGACGATAACTCTTCGAAATTAGAAAATGCCAGCACGCTTTGGCCAAAAACAATTATCCCCGGCGAACGTCTCACGAAGGTACGTGCGGGGCCTCTCGAGAAGTGGAAATTCTGTAGCACGTGAAACGTTCCGCGAGTACGTGCGTATCACCTTGGCCGGACAGGAAGCGGACGCCTCTCGGAAATTCCTCGCAGTTTGTTTAATCCGAGGACATCCGATCTGAAGTTTACCCTTTGGACCGGAGATACCCCGATTCGGTTCTGCGATACACATCGGCCAGGGAGAACTCGAACGGGAATGATAAATGGCATTCGAACCCGAAGCTTTTCGGTCGATACGCGAAACCTTTTTTCGCCACATCGATCCCCGAGAACGTCGTTTTGTCGACGCTACGAAACATCTTTGAGTAAACCGCAAAAGTATTTCGACGCGATTAAAAGAACGATTCGTACCCCGCGCGATTACACGACCGGAGGAAAATGCAGGGCCAGTAGTTTCTGGTTTCCAACAGCGGCCGTATGAATATCTTTAAAAAACCAGTGGCAGACCCTTTGGAGGATTTACGACGGGGACGCGACATAATACGCCGTGGTTTGGCTTATTTTAAAAGGACGCGAACTCGGGAGCTAAAACTTTTATCGATAACATTGCCCGGCCGACCGACCGTTATAAAGTAGTTAAGTCTGCCCGTGATTTATGGTCGGCACAGCAAATCTCGTTTCGTTCCTTCCTCCTCCTTTTTTCACCGATACGAACAATACACGCGGGAGGGCTTTTTCGCATTAATTCGAAAGCGATCACCGCGAATCGAGCTTCGTATAAATCTCTCACGGTTTATTCCTACGATTTTTGACGAGCCTCGCGAACGAAGAGGCGAGCGCTCGGAATCGGATGAACGATTCTGGTAGCGTAGGAAGGAACCATCGATCCTGCACGAGTAATAATATCCCAAACGTCTGCCCGGCGTGCCGTTTCGATCGAACGATCGGATCCACGAATAGCCTTGTCCCCGACATTTACGAATATCGGTGCACGAGCTTCGAGTTCGATATTAGCCACCTTGTTGTTGTCTGCGCAACTTTCCTCGCCGCGCGTGTGCCACGGAGAAGGTAAGTTGAAATTCATTCGAGGAACTTGGCCGTGATTGATTTTCGCGGTCGATGGCGAGAATCGAACGGACGACGAGGGGGGAATATCATCGGCGTCGATCGGCAGGGTCGCGGACGCGAAAAGCGAAGTGTCCGGAGCCTCCTAACGAGGCAGAAGTAATGGCGGGCGTATCGCCAGACGCACGCGACGTTATCTTCGCGGAGTATTATTCGTGGTACGCGAAGCGAGCTCGAGGGCCGGAGGCGGCGCGTAGAAGCGCGGGGGTGCGTAAGCCTGGCTCGTGCAACCGATCGTTATCCCCGATGCCTCCCCGCCTTTCTTTCTCCACCTTTCTCTCCTCTTTTCGACGTAATTAAGGTCAAAGAACGAAAGGGCGCCGCGCCGGTGGTCAGAGGCCGTGGCGCTTTCCGAGCTGCGCGAACGACGACGCGGCAATTAATAATTCATCAAAACACGCCGCCTCTGTGTCGCATGGTAAATATTCATTACACCGGTGTAATACTTTCGGTTGTTACGCGGCTATAACGCGGTTTTTGCGCCGCGCGCGAGAGTGTAAAGGGAATCCCGTCGGAGCCATCGAGACCATCGGTTTTTCCCGCTCTAATTAAATGGCATCTTCTCCCTCGAGGGTACTCGCCGTAGTTTTTCTTGGCTACGAAAATAACTGGAGAGCGTGCAGGACCTACGGAGAAATCCCGACCTTTACCACGCCGAAATGGGTCAGAGGCATCGAGAGTGTCCGTTATCGTTCGTACCCGCGCGCTCTGATTTTCCCTCTCTCCTTTCTCCCCTTCTCGTCGGTCCTACGCGAAGGAACGAAAAAACGAAGCCACGTGTGCGTCGGCGCGTAAATAAACAGAGGGAAAATTTTCAATTTACGGCATAAAGGCTGGCATTTCCAATTTTCACGAAACTTTCTCCGAAAACGATTTTCGATGCGAATCGATAATCCAACGCCTAACGCCTCTCGCCGGTGATAAGGCACTCGAGCGCGATGCGCGCGCTACGCTGCCCTCGAATCGATCGTAGGATCGTCGAAACGTTGATGGATCTTACGCCGTTCATCGACTATTCATCGTTCCTCTGCCGAACGTTTCTCCCTCCCAAAAACGATTTTATCTCTCGCGGCCTCGTAGCGGGCAAAACTCGAATAGACCTATTAACAAAGATCGGGAGGTACTATGCACGAAGAAGTAATGACGACGGTCAAAGAAGGAGAGCACGGTTCGTGACCGAAGGAGAGGTACAAAGAACCGACCCAAATACGTACGAATCGAATCGCCTTCCGCACTTCGCACTCCCCTCGAGCCATCGCGGCATTTGGTCCTTCGCAAGGACTTCGCCCTGAACATCTTTCGCACCATCGACGTGCGCATAAATTACGCTCGCTATGGAGAAAAAATGAAGGAAGAGTCGATGGGATATTCGATGGAGATACTCGCGTCCGAAACTCGCCGTCGCACGCTCGAAATCCCAAGATACAATTGCCAAGGCAATCCGTTCTCACCTCGTCGGATTGTAAACAGAGCAGTGATGACCGTTCTTATTACGCGGAGGCGTTAGAGTTTCGGGAAAACTTTCGGGATTTGCAGTTCCCGGAGATTCTAATTAGTAACGCCAACGAAACTTCGCGGTATAACGAGAACCGGGAATCCGTATTGAATTAAGAGCTGTCGAGTGCGTTAACGTGTTATGAAAGTCAGCGGTCGGCCGCGAGGATCCCCTCGGAGGTGCGTCGACCTGGGAGATCGGTTTCACGGTTTACGACGTCTAACCGTACGAGAAACTAATGGGCGTATCAGCCGGAATCAGCGGAAAGGGCCGCGTGGTTGCGGGCGGATCCGATCGATTAAAAAAGTTTGGCCGCCCTGGAAATAAGCGGGTACCGGGCCAAAATGAAATTCAACATAATCCGAAAGTCTGGAAATTAAATTCGGAGCCGCGGCACGGCTGTACGCTCCGGTGGGCGGCCCGTAAAAGTAAGTTGTAGAACTTGGGATCGCTTTCGAAGTCGTAGATCAACGTGGGAACCGCTTTCGGGATGTATATTTCATCGTGTATTTAGCGCGAGCCTCTCACGCCGTGGCAGGCAAGGGGCGTCGGACGTTCGCGCGAGACTATGGAGATCGAATCGCAGGCGCGTGAGTAGATATTCGCGGTAGAATGGAAGTGGTCGGGACGGTCTTAATTAACAATCCGGAGGCTCTCCGTCGGGCCCTCTTCCCGGTCCTCGTCGTAGGCCGGGCCCTCGCGGCCCCGAGGGCCGTTTTTCTCCCGCCACCTTTTCGCCCCCTTCCGCTCGGGGGAGCGTGTTGATCCATTGCGCCGGGCCGGGATCAGGTTCCCCGGCCGCAGAGCCAGCTCTCCGCCGGCGCTTCCTCGTTCCATCCGAGAAAAAGAATCGGATACACCTCGAGTAGCACGGATCGGAGGGCCTGCGGCTCATTGTTCTTGGATCAAGATCGAGTCCTCGGAGTCGCGCTCCACCTTTGCCTGGCTCCGGCTCGCACGATAATCGTTGCCGTTCGAGAGAATCCCTTGGGAGATCGGCCGCATCGACGATCGCTCCGATGCTCGTTAAATTGGGGCAAATTAATACGGATAGATGGATCGGTACGGTAACGAGCGACTCCCAGTCTCGTTGCGCGAGGGCACTTTGTCGATCGTTCTCCTCGAAGGGCGGAACGATACTTGCGAAAGCACGTTGCAGAACCAACTGGTAGAATGACGTTTCTGCCGTACTCGAACGATATCCTCGAACGCGTCCGCGTCTCGAGTCTTTGGAGGGCAGCGCGCGCGGAAGGATCGGGGCGCGTTATCGCGTAAGAGGATCGCTCTTAGAGGGTACTCGAGGATAAGGCTACGACCATTATCGAACGATTACGGGGGACTTACGCCGTGCAATTCGAAGGAGCGTCTTTGCGCCTCTCCGTGCCGGTGGACCGCGGGAGCATGCGTCTCGATCAACGTCCCCGACGTGGCGGCCAATGTCGGTGCCCCCTCCTCCCCGTCGCCTCCCTCCGCTCGCGAGCGTGCAATTAATAGTGGATTAATCAAGTTAGGGGGCATTGTTCGAGCCTTAGGCCGGCCGGCCGGCGCCAGTCGAAACGTCAGCCCTGGAACGAATGGGAAACCAAGCGGCGGTGGGCATTAAATCGTCTCACCTTGCGCATCGATAGCGCGCGACAGGGGGCGCCGCGATTACGATCGCCATGGGGCCGGGCAGGCGAACCAATTCATTTGGCCGACCATTTAGGGAGGATGAAATAACCCAGCCACGGCTCTCGGCCGCAAATAATAATGAAATAACGAACCTCGGGCGATAATGGGACTGAGGGGTAGTGCGGGGCGCGGCGCGGCGCGGCGAGGGCGAGGGCGAGGCGAGGCGAGGCGAGGCGAGGCGAGGCGTGGCGAGGCGAGGAGGAAGGAGGGAGGAGACAATTTTTATTTCACCGCGAAAGATCTCGCATTCCCGAGAATAAGGAAGCGGCGCTTTCTCATTTGCGGGAATGGCACGCGGTTCTGGATTTTCATCCTTAATTTAAAAAATCGCTGCCAGCGAAACGGACCTTGTTTCCATTCACGGTCTCGTCCGTTAAAATCAGGGCGAGCCGGTGTAATTATCGCGAGACAGCCACGCCGTGCGGTCGAGGGAGGGGTGGACGGGGGAGAGTTTTTTTTATGCCTTCGCACGCGGCATGCCCCACTCCCTCCCCCCTCCGCCCGAGCCGCATGAATCATCTTCTCACACTGCCGCCGACGTAACGGATGGTAATAGACAATCCTCGACTTGGCTCTCGCCTTTGTTTTTTCCTCGCCCTCGCCGCCCCGACGCCCCGACGCCCCGACGCCCCGACAGCTCCGACTCGTTCCACCGGTTTTGGGGAAAATTTATGCCCCGAGCGGCCTGCGCTCCTAATGAGGAAATATCGTTCCGCGATATCGACCGGCCGTCGAGGAAGGTCGACGCGAAAAGGAGGTTGTCGCTGGTGGAGCGCGCGACGGGTACGGCCGCGCACTCGAATGTCAATATCGTTAACCCTTTCCGATGATCGAGGAGACTACGAAGGGCCCGCGTAATCGTCGTAGACTCCACTTCGAGGGCCATGCCTCGCCTCGACGGGGCTGTCCTTCGAATTCTACCTCGATCTTTATGGCGTTCAAAAACGTCGATCAACCTCGCGGCGCCTGCAAAAGCGCAATGTGGTTGACGGGTAGTGAAATATCCATTTTCGTCGAGCCACGTCTGCGAGCACGAGCATCCAAATAGTCCGCGCGCGGAAAGGTTTAAGTACCAGAGGCGCATAGGCGCACAGGTGGTCCTCGCTTCGACGTGATCGTTCCATCACGGCGCAAATATTGAATTTGCATGGCCGTCTCGTTTCTGCATTGCAGATGTATTCGCTTCGGGGATGTGAACCGCGGAATGTAGGTACATACTCGTGTATATACGTACACGCGTGTGCACATACCGTACGAGTTACCACCGTTTACTGCCTCTTTGGCGACGAGCTCGCGGCCCCGTCGTATCAACTCGTATCTAATGAAATCTGATTCTGTTGGGAAGGAATTCCCAACGGTCGTAGGATTTAATTTCGGCCTAAAGCATCGTCCTTCCATCGCGCGAACAAGCGTATCTTGAACCATTCTCGGCGCGATATTACCCCAGCCTTGGTAAGGCAGTTTACAAAATACGGGAAAGTAGCGCGTGAAAATCCGGCCGAAGATCTGCCAGGCAAAATATTTGCGACCCCTTCGCTTCTCTCGAGATCGTTCGATCGAGCCATCGTTTGTTGCTCGGATGCCCCGAATTCCTTGGCGCGTGTTATCGGGTGGGCCCGTATCGATCTTGACAAAATTTGCTCCGCGATATCCATCTTAACGGCGGACGTCTCGTTACGAAGCGCTCGTTTTGGCGTAAAGTTAAATATCGTCGAGTACCGTTAAAGAGCGGGCCAAACCGGGCTCGTTCGTTTTTATTTATCATGGCCAACGATCGCAGGGGGAGAGGATGGTGCTGGGAAAGGGTCCCCTCGCCCACGAGTCTTCTTCTCGTAGCCGATATCGCTCCTATCCTCTCGTTTACCCTCCAACTAAGACGGTTTAAAGTTCCGTACCAGAGTCATTTTTGACTCGCACTAATATCGCACTAATACTTATTCACGGTAAGCTGGAACCCTTGGTATACCGTTGGCCGCATACGTAATGCGGGGAAACTAGGAAGAGAATTTTTGCACGATCGAGAAAGATCTAGGAGCGATCGATTCGCACGAATGCGTGTTAGCTGCTATTTGAAATGGAGAATGATCGAGGATCTAGGAGAGAGAGAGAGAGAGAGAGAGAGAGAGAGAGAGAGAGCTTTCTTTCCCATCCTAAACTCCTGGCGTTACAGAAATCCCACGATAAATCGGCGGGTAGTTTTTCTCACCGGTACTCGGCTAACCTACTCTTACGATGCATAACTTCGACTTTATGTGCTCCGCATGCCGCGTCGGTGGCTTCTCTTTCTTCCAGCTCTTCTTCCACCTACGGCACAGCGCGACGGGAAAAGATGTTTTGTCGCGCCCGTGAAAGGGACACGCTAAGTCTCTTGATACTCGCGTAAAACGAAGCGCGGAATCCGCGCGCCATTCCATCCGAGTGTCAACCCGCCTTTAACCCCCCAGCCACGTCCTCTCCTCTCTTTGTCAACGATAATACGGTTTACGTGCACGATCACTTTGTTCCCGCCCATCCAGAGCCTAACCCCGTTTTACCTAAAATTCCACCCCCGAGCGGAGTCGAAGAGATTGCGCGAAGCTTCATCCGCGTCCGTATTCGCCGGTCGTTCCGAGCGAAACTTCGGCAGCCTGCTCGCGTATCGATCATTCGAGCGATCTTTACCATTTTTTATGAATCGCTTTATTACTCGAGGAACTCGAGGCCGATGCCCAAGTTTAAAATCAACTTGGAAAGATCGCGATGTCTCGTCTAGGTTTGGAGAGCATCTTGGGGAAGCGGAGAGTACCGTGCAGGAAATCGTATTGGCGTTTCCCTAACGTCGGTACGCACGTTAGGCCTCTATTGTAGAAGGGAGACCGGCGACAGTGCGCGCAGTCAATGTTGATTGTTCCACTGGCGCACAATGCATTGGGCTGCGAAGGGAAGGGTGATCGGGCACGTGCGACAATGAGGAAGGAACACAACCCCTCGACACTTTTGGTTGCTCCGCGATAACGGCGGGCAGAAACCTTCTCGACGATGATAACGAATCGATGTTCTCGAAACGTTTCGTTTTCCACGGCGTGGCGAGCCGAGCGATTCGTCCGTTCGCCCGCCCGAATTTTCGCATCGATGCTCCTTCGAGGCCCTCCGATTACTTACCGTGGTACGAACGGAGAGATTCTTATTTGCGCGTACGCCCCTTTCTCTTCGCGAATCGTCCAAATCGGCGAGGTTACGCACCGTGTAGTTTATTCGTCTTAAGGGGGTACGCGTTGAAAAGTGTTTGGAGGCCACTGGTACAAATAGCGAACACATCGCGAGGGCCCCTCTCTTAAGCGGTGAATTTCACGATTCCAGGGAGTACCTCGGCGTAGGCCAGTAAATCACAGGATCGCCAGATGCGATTATCGCTCCCGAAGGTTTGGAGCCGGTGATAAAAATAATTTATTTCGTGGGGCACGGCCCGCCTCGGCTCCTTTTTATGCGGCAGCTGGTCGGTCCATTTCGTAGTTCGATCCCGATGAAGCCAAGAGCCGTTGCCACGAGCATCGCGAACTCGAGGAAACGCTAATAGCTTCGTTAATGCCGACCAATCGGGACTACGGCTCGAATTTCGAACCCGTACGTTCCCCCGAGCGTAATCTGGGTACTCGGTCTGGGTTCTCTCCCCCCGCCCCTCTCCTTCTTGCTCTCTCTCTCTCTCTCTCTCTCTCCCCCCCCCCTTTCTGTTCTCTGCTTCCAGTTCAGAGGTTGAGCCTCGTTTTCGTTGGGCCTTCGAAGCCAATCAAAAATTAGAACTGCCGTCCTTTTGGTCTTTGGCGACCGATTGTCGCGTGGAATTTAACCCTTTGCGCTCAAAGGGCGATTCTGGATCACCGTGTACTTAGCCGAGGTTGCTCGTAAAGCGCGATTATCACTTCGAGATATCGTCGTTAGCTTATTATATATCTGGACCGATATCACTACCCACTGGACTATTGTCCGCGCATCGTGTCGCAACTTCCTCTCCAGTTGTATTTGAAAATACCGGGTGGCCGGTCATAGGAATTTCTTTAAAACATATCTCTGGTAGTTCGTAGCGGAGAAACTGCTGTGCGTTTATTTGGTTCGCGATATTATTGCAAGGCATCGATAGCCGAGAAAAGGGCTTCGAACGGTACTCGAGGTAAGACCTAAAAGGGCCAAAGATCGTTGGCTTGGTTGCCACGGTTAGAGGCAGAGCGATTACGTTCTTACGTGCGCGACTGTACGACGCCAAGGAAATAAAGAAATGAGAACGACGATTTTTAGCGTAGCTCGTTTCGTTCCTCTTGGCTACGCGCAACTGTTCGCCGTAGAGAAACGCAGAACGATCCAAAGGTTTTTATGAACCTCGCTACGGAGCCCCGGTATTCGCCATACTCTGACCGGAAAAGACGAAGTCGTTTTTATATATCCTCTTACTTCGCCAAAGTTTACCGGAGAGGTCGAGAACAGAAGGGGGATTTTTCATATTAAATTAACTTTCCGTAGCCCGCGGGTCGGGGAAGTTTAAAAGGTTCTCGAGACCCTCCAATATCGAATGATTCGTCATAATGGCAATTTTAATTCTCCGGGCGGATCGCGCGAAAGATTCCATACCACGAGCCGTGTGGCTCGATACCGTGCGCTTTGCTACGAATTTTTTACAACAATATCCCGAACCGATAGACCGTCTGCCGCTTTCCTATTTTTATCCATCAGGAACGTATTTTTCATAAATCCCTTCGATCGTCCATCGTATAATGTAAAATACGATTTAAATATAAACTGAACTTAATATAAACTGAATTTAAATATAAACTAAACCAGAAGTGCATCAAAATGTTTCTCAGTTCCATAGAACGCTGTTCGACGTGGAAACGTGTTAATTGGACTGCGGCGTCACTAGCCAATGGCGACATTTATATCATACCTTTCCATGAAATGCTCTTTATTATGATACACACACATATGTATATAT
>JBCFXI010002511.1:0-21503 GCA_038496175.1 Ampulex compressa | reverse complement strand
ATATAATAGCGTATTCATTCATCTCTTCGATTCCCAGCCATCGTACCTCACCAAAAAACGCGCCTAAACGGTAACAACATCCTTTCCTCCAACTGCGCCTTAACGATATAACCAAAAACGAACCGCGGCTCATCCCGAATATTAAACGAGAACCGAGTCACCACTCCAGCGCCAAAAGCAGCATCGTAAAAATCACTCGAAAAAGTTCCCCCCAAACTCCCCTGCCACGTGGACCGTGATTCAAATTAAATCAGGCCCGCAATTTCGCCCTCCCGGACTTATCCGCGAAAACTGTTCCCGGCGCGCACCTCCCAGCGGCCAGGAGTTCATCCTCCGGGGAAAACGGACAGCGTCGAATAATTCAAGGCGTCCAGCGACGCGCATCGATCATAAATTACCGGGCCATTCGGCGACGGCGCTGTCTCACGCACTCTCATTCGTTCTGCGCGCACGGTTAATTCGAGAACCGGAATTTTATCGTTCCGCCCACGGACCAGCGGCACCAAGTTTTCCGCTTTACGGAGCCGCGTAACAATGGCGAGGGGGGCTAGAGGAGGAGGAGGAGGAGGAGGGGGGCAAGGGGGCCTCGAGTTTCCAAATCCCATCGATCCACTCGGCGATTTTACATCCGAGAACGAATAATTCCACGCGTGGAGGGGGCCGGTAGGGGGGGGGGGGAGGTGCGGAGTGGCCGTAGGGCGGAATGCGCTTTCCGGGCGGAGAACAACGCGGATGCCGAAATTAAATTTGTCGAGCGGGATTACGGGCGGTGGCAACGCGGTTTTAATTACTTTAAATTATTTGCCGCGATTCCTCCTTTTTCTTTCACCCCCTCTATATATATATATATCTCTCTCTCTCTGTCTCTCCCTCATTCTGTCCCCCGCTCGTTTTCCTTTTCTCCCTCCTCTTTTTCTCTAATTTTTCCTCTCCTCCCCGACGCACACATCGCAGGCTCGTCCTCGTTTCTCCTACCTCCCCCTCTTCGCCCCCTCCTCCGCCTCCTCCTCTTCTACGCCAACGGTCCGGCAGCCTTTTGACCTCTTGAGGACCGGCCGCTCGATACGCGCTCGGTTTTTTTCCTACGGAATTTTGCGCCGCCACGGCGCGTAGAAATCGTCGTCGAGTGTTGCGGGCCCCGGTGGATGGAGGAGGGAGAGGCGGGGGAGGGGAAAAAAGGACCGCGGCGAAACGAATACTCGAATGTAATTCGTCGGTGGTTTTGTAAGCCCGAAATTGCGAGCCGAGGGGAGGAAGGAGCGGCGCGATCGCGCCTGGTATCGCATCTAGGCCGCCTCGGCCTGTAAGTGGATTTTTATTGAGCTCGCGAATTACGGAAGCTTTCCGGCGAGCCTTTCGAAATTACGTTCGAATTATTCGTTCGATTCGCGCGACTCGACGTGCTTTTTTCCCCCTTTTTGCCCGATGCCGTCAGATTGCGGACGGACCGTTTAATTATACGCGTAGGGGAGAGAGAGAGAGAGAGAGAGAGAGGAGCGGGATGAATATATGATACCTTTCGGAAGGGTTTAGACGTTTAACCAAAACCTTGAGGCAGAGCTAGGGATAATTGTGTCCTCGTTTATTTAATTATCTGCATCGAGCGAATTGCGTTAACTGACTTAGCCCAGAGCCTGCTATTTAAAGTGGGTTCCCACCCGGAGTGTCTGCGGTATACATATCACGAGAAATCCAGAGGTGATTGGTGGGATTCGAACCGGGCTCTTCCTTGTACAAGTCCGAGCTTCTACCCACTTTGAAACTGTAACTCTGGCCCCGATATAGAACCGGTCGCAAATTAATTATCGATTTTCCCCGCCATAAAGCGATTGGAATACCGCCTAAATTGCTCTTCCCTTTCGTAAACTCCGGGGCCGCCTTGAATCTTTGCAGGAGCCGCCCAAATTCGTGGTCGCGCAAACGTGCATTCCGTCGCGAGCGGCGGCTCGCGTTCCTCGGCCGGATTAGCGAGGATCTCGCGCGCGATTTACGTGCGTAAAAATTCCCGGTGCGCCGCGAGCAAGGATGCGAGAAGGAAGTGAAACGAGTATATTTAAATAAAATACAAAGTATATGGAAAACGTCGCAAAATTGACGCGCGTAATTTTGATGGGAAACAGAGGTTCATGATTAAGAATTGTACGTTTTTTATGGATTCATAAAGTATACAGTACAGAGTTATATGTGGAATAGGATATCGAGTAAATGGTTGCCACGGCTTTGCTGGCATACGCGCCCTCTTTTCTCGAAATCTTCGAATCTCGCGTGAATTTCGGAGCGCCTCTTACGTATGAGGAAGTAATAAGGAGGGAAAAAGAATAGCGGCAAATTTTTCATTTCCAGCCACTGAGCGAATATCTCTCAAATTAATTCGCGCGTCAATCTCAACGACACCCAGCCCGAGTTTTACCACTGCAAACCGTTCCTAGCTCTTATTACGTTACGTATCTCCGCTCCTTTTACGACTTTCGAGCTCGTGGTTTTACGGCTCGATGCAGCGCCATTGTGGAGGTATTGTGCTCGGACCGGCGCTCGGCCACCAAGAAGCTCGACCGCGGGTCATCGATAATCCGAAAAGGTCCGATGGAAATGGGCGGAAGGGGAGGAGAAAAAAAGGGGCATCGTGACTCGATGGAAAAGCACCCTCGATCGGTACGAAATGTACGGACCGGTGGCTCTCGCGTGGCGGAAAATGCTTTCCTGGCAACAGCCCTGCGCCAAAGGGCATTAAGAACCCCGGTTAAAAATGGACCTCCGCCCTGGTATCCTAAAGCAATTAATGCGGCGTGCCAAATGTCTTACTTGAATGCCCCTGGGAAGGACGCCGCTGGTTTATACTTCGCAAACTTCGATCGATCGAATCAACGAAGGATACAGGCTGCATACTGAAAATTTTGCAGGGAGTAAGGGCGCGAACAACTGAAGCCAGTGTTAAGGTAAAAATCACACTTCCCTAAGAAGCTTCTCTCCTCCATGAAGGAGTACTAATATAAGATCGCACATTCTACTTTCGCACAATTCGCTATTTCGCACATTTTTCAAAATTCAGCTTTTTAAGCCTTTGCACTCGAATGTCCCCTTTGAGGGTACGTGAGTCGAGCAGGATACTGGGCTGTCCCCTCTCAGGGGACACCAGACTTTAGTCATCAACATCGTTCGTATCAAGAGGTCAAAACAGTTTCACTCCTGCATTAGGGCGTGCGTCAACGTGTCGCGTGCATCGTTAATTTATTTGCTCGCGTTTAAATATTTTGCCCTTATAAACCGATAAACACGAGTAGAGGAAACAATTAACCGTTCCCGAAAGGGTGAATCTGTTACTTCAATCGGACGCTCGTATTATATAAACAGATCCACGACATGTTCAATGTCGAAATGAAAAAAGAGTAAAATTAAGGGAAACGTTCAAAGTTGACATCCCTCTACTTTCGAACATTCGACATTCACATACACTTTCGGGAACCAATAGAGTGCGAAAGTCGAGATGTACTTCGCTGAAAGTATTCTAGAGGCAAAACTCTCTACTCGGGCTATCCACAAATCGTCCTTCCTGAAGCTTTAGTTATCAGGACAAACCGTGGCTCCTGATATGCGTCCTCCTTCCCGCCGCTGGGCCATCGACCGAATTAATCGAACCAGACGAGCGTCCAGGAATGCGAAAAGGTGACGCAGGTGTGGAAGGGATTGGCGGCAGGGGACGGAGGCCGGACAACGTTATTGACACGAGCCTCGGTTTAATTTCTCCGCCGGTAAACACTGGATTTCCATGGGCCACGGTAAAATATGCTTTTGCCCTGGGAAATTTATTCACCGTTCCCCCGGCTAAGCGCGGCGTTTACAGCATTTCGATGCTCGCGGATATGCGCACTTACGGCGACCCTCAATGGCGTGTTATACCCGCGTGTTTACCGATAATGATCGGAGATACGTCGCGCGTTATTTATTAACCCTTTGCACTGGAGCGACGCCCCTAATGTAATAGGTACCCGTATAAATAGATGATTGCGCTGACCTATATGAGTTGATAAAAATATCGACGATATTCGCAAACGTACGCACCCGATTGCCCCTAAATCGTTACGAGCCTGGCTTACGATTATCGTTGCCAGCTCACGGCTTTGTTACTGGATTCGATTCGGCCATGTGTATAATGGAAATCGAAGAGTTGAAAGCTTGTAAGGGGATATTGTCTTTCGTTTAGGTTTTCACATCGTCACGGTAATTGTAATTATATATTGTCGAATATAAACGGCTTTAATATTTCATTACGGATAAGGTTATCCGTTTTTATAGAGTTATATTATTGTGATTAATAAAGGGTGTTCTAAAATTTGTGCGAGATTTTAGATTCGATTTCTGGTAGTTTCTTGAGCGAGTTTTGGGACATTTGTGATATCATTATGAATTATGTTATATATTGTGTAAGTACACAAGCTTAGGACTTTTTCACGGCTAGCGCCGATTAAACGGCCCGATTATGTTGGCCGGAAGTTTATTTTATTCACCAGCGATTCCGCTGGGCGCACCTCTCACCGATGTGTTTGCGCTTCCTTCCCAGAGCGCGGCGTATTACAGACCGGAAGCCGGTTTTATTATTCATATGGCCAATGTAACCGAAACCGTTTATTATTTGCCAGAATAAAAAGGAATACGAGACCGAATGTTTGGCTTTGGGGATTCGATGCGTACACCGAGTTGGGTTCTGAGTGCAGCGCTAAACGGATCACGACTGCAGTTTGGTAAACACACATGCGCGATGGTAGGCAGGAAAAAGAAGGATGCTTCGCGGAAGCGATAAAGTTTCGGACGAGGAATTGCGAACTCTAGAATATTCATGAAAACTGTCTTGCATGTTCTTTAATTCGCGTAATTATGCGGAGACTCTTAAACTCCACGGTGATTCTGATATACATAATTCCGCTCGTTAAGAGAACGAATGTACAAATATGTGTGAGAAAAAATGAAGTAGAGTCTTAAAGGATTATTCAATTCTAAATAATCGATTACCCTCGAACATCGATATTCGAGCACTATCACGCAACTATCACGCATGACGATGCAGCGAACGACGCGGCATATGCCTTAGAACAGAACTATAAATGAAAAAGAGATGTCAATACGTCGATAGAATACTTCACACTCCGCTGTAAAATCATGCAAACTCTCAAAAAATTCCCCTCACAAAGTACATCAATTCTTCTACGAAACGAGTGATCGTTCATTTTGACCACTTCGGTAGGTATAGTGTAAAAAAAAAGCACCACGAATTAACCACAAACTCATCAAGACGTCGATCGCAACTTTGCCAGTTCGGCTTATATTTTCAAAGAGGAGGATATAAAAATACCCCGTGTCTCGAACGTAGCCCGCGCTCGTTATCGACGGCCGCCATTTCGTCCCGCAAAACCGGCGAGCGCGCCGCCAACCGAAAAGCGTACAGGCCAAATGTCTCCGGGCTAAAATATGCTTTTAGCCCCCGAATTTATTTATCAACCGGCAGGCCGTGCCCGGCGTTACAATATTTCAAAAGCGGACCGGAATCGACCGGCGGCGCACACCGTGCCGTGCTCATCTACTTCCGGAAAGTATCGCGTTCGCACGTATTCCCCGATAACCATCGCCAATAGATCGCGCATTATTAATTAATGATCTCCATCGGTGCGGCCCGTTTGCATAACGCCCCCGTAATCGCCGAATTGCAATGCCGAATTACGCGCTCGGCGAATTCGCCGAGCCGAAGAGTCGTAAATTTCTTGACCTCGTTGGTACTTTCCGTTCTTCCACGGGCGTTCGGATAATTTGCGAAATCGGCGAAATCGAGGAATCACGATTCCGTGTGCACGATCGGTTCCGCAGATGGAGGCTTTGATTTTTACCATATCCTTGGGGGGTCTTGGAATTTTTACATGGGGAAGAAGGGAGAGAGAGATGCTGTGATACATATATCGGGTTGGCAAGAAAGTAATTTCGCTTCCGCGGTGTAACACAAAATCCATATGTTTAAACAAAGAATAAAGTTTGATATGTGTATTTTTCATTTGTGGGATGATCTTTTGCTGTCTTTCTGGCTTTACAATTCCACGCTTATAAAACTTCTTTTCCTTATCAAGAAGAAAAACTCGATCAAGTACGAGTTGAAAATCGAAAATACTTTCTTGCCAGACCTAAAGTATAGCAAATTGATTTTTCAACCTCGAGTATTGAGTTGGATAATTAGCATCAATATCGTACATCCAAGCACTAACCGACCTCAGCTCTACCCACGTTAAATAATAACAATATCCTTCCTACTTTCAAAATCGCTCCCAATATTTAAACACCGGCGATCCACGCGATGCGCCAAAAGTGGCCGAAGACTCGGCGGCTACTAATGTACGCCCGGCGGAACCCCCAGGCCTGCATGGTTAACTCATTGCGCTCGCAAATTACGCGGTTAATAATTCCTCCGGCGTGTTGGCCCGGCGAAAGTTTAAAATCCTCGGCAGCCATAAACACGGATCGGGGGTACAATTACCGAGTAGCCTAGGCGATTCCCCATTGTTGGCCAGTGCCTGGTTATTGGTACCGGCGCATATTAATATTTCGGCCGGCTGTCAATCAGTTTATTCGCTAACAAACCTTCGGGTAAAGCGGCCGCGCTGTACGGATGCAAATTAATTAACGAGATAATACAGCGGGGCCTCGAACGAATGGGAGGCCTCTATTTATCGGAGGGGCCCTTCTGTTTAATACGAAGCGCTGTAAAATAATGTGAGATACGATACGTATCGGATTACAATTTGCACAACGGCCCTTCCCTGGCCGCGCCCCTCCGCTCCGCCTCGTATAAAGAGCCGCGCGCGTTCGGGTTTCGCGCGTAGTCCCGTTCCATAAAAGATGGATTAGCCGTGTGGAACACGCGCGGGCCTGCACGATCAAACTTTTACCATCGCGTACATTATAAAGGGATGCAAAATACGCGGAGGAGCGTCCGTCGGATCGGTGCGCCGGTGTAAAGCACGCTCGCGAAAGTGAACGCCGCTATTGTCGGCGGTGATCACGATCGGGGGCCCTCGACACGTTGCCTTTTAAGCGACACGGAGGCTGTCGTGATTTTCGATGCGCGCACTTTCTGAGGCGCCCGGCGAGGACGCATCCTCGCCTTCAACCCCGCGGAGTTTCTAACCTGGCGGGCCGCGAGTGGGCCGTGAATATCGTGCGGCGAGTTCGCGCGCCTTTCTCGTAAACGCTACGTGTAACGCGTTAATTTCCTTTGGGAAACTAAGGTCTTTAACGCCCGCTGCGCCCAGCAGGGCCTGTAAGTGCTTCGTAAAATGCTTCGATCGGCTTACTTTGCAAAGGGGTTTATTTGCCTGGAGCACATGCTCTCGCCTTCCCCGCTTTATCCCGTGTAGAATATTAATTATTATCGTGAGTGTGTAGAGCATGATGATATTCGATGGTATTATAAATGAACTTAATATATATCGTTTGTAAACTGGACCTCGCGCTTCGATTTTCCACGCGATCTGTATACTGTAACGAAAGTACGAAATTTACGTTTATGGCAGAGCCCATGTCCGATATGCCAAAAAAAACTTATGCGAGATGTTAAAGAACCAGTGTACGAAAATACAGGTACAGTAGTTGAATTTTTACGTACCCTTCTCATTACCCCATATAGAATACCACCAGTATATACACCATACAACTCACCCTGCAATCTTCGGCGATAAATAATTAAAAGAAAAATACATCGACTATCGATAGACAGCACATTTCGATTTTCCACGCGATTTACATATTGTAAAAAGTAAAGTCCGAAATTCACTTTACAATTACCGTGCCTATACCCAATATCCAGGAAAATATAGCAAAAATATTAAGAAACCAAGCGTCCAAGTGTACATAAAAGCAGGTACAAGAGCAAAATATCAGAGGACGTGGGATCGAATTTTTACCTAGCCCGCCAACACGAGGCACGAGGTGGCGCGTATCGATTCGCGGCGATAGAAATAAAGGGCGAGCATTAGAGAGCCGGCTTCGAGTGCCGGAGGCGCTGTTTCTCGGCGAAATATGCCGCGGTAAGAAATATTCGATCGCCGGGAGCACGTGTTAAGGTTGCTCCTCTCATTCTCCTCCAATTCCGAGAAGGTGCGCCTCGCCTCGGCCCCCTCTCCCTCGTCGCATCGTCGTCGTCGCGGTCGTAGTCGACGACGAAGACGACGAGCACGACCACGACGGCGGTGCCTTCTTCTATTTTCGATCGGCGCGTTGCATAAGCCGACTCGCGGCAGAGAAATAGAAAGGAGAGGGTAAGAGACGCTCGTTTTCCGTCGAGTGCGTTCGCGTTACGTCCCAATGCACCCAGGTATTTAACCCTAGATTACGACGGTGCCGGAAAATTTACGATGGCACAATTAAAGTCGCTTCGAAATTCTAACGTCTCTCTCTCTCTCTCTCTCTCTGGGCCCAGCAGCATTGATCGCGCCAATTATCTTTAAACCGGTATTCCTCTTTTCCAAGCGCAAGTACTCGAGGGATTTGTTTTGTAAGATCGGGGAAAATATATCCCGAGGTTACACGAGCTTCTCTTTGAGCAGTCGATTTTACGAAAGTTTCGTAATAACGCTACTCGCGGTAAAATATCGTGACCCAGAGTTAAAGCGAGGCCATTAAAGCTTCGCCGTAGGAACGATTTCATCGGTTTTGCACCAACGGACCGAAATTACGGCCTGTGTTTAAATTATATTTCAAAGTGCGCGCTGGAAGTTCGGGGGACTTTGTTAAAGGAGTTCCTCCGATAAGTGGAGGTAAACAAAAATAGGGGAGAGTGTATTTGATTTACGCCTACGACGATTAGGAATTATGAATGGAGAATTGTAGAATTGTCATACTCGACGCAGGATCGCGAGGGCTTAAACAACGTTACCAGTGCACTCGGTGGGATCTCTGGAAACGCATCAAAAGCTAAGCCTCCCCCCCTCTCTCTTGCCGGAGCACCATGGTTGGAAGTGAAAACTAACGAATAAATTCGTGGGATTAAACGCACATCCCCGTTTATAGTGCATACTTGGATTTCACCATTGTTTCGCGGATACAATGAAAGAATTTATTCGAAAATTCGTATTTTAACTAGCGGGGGATTAACCGCTTTACCATCGAGCCTCTGGTATTTGGGTCGGCATGCACAATCGTTCGTCCAACGATCCGAGTTAGTCGCCGTAAAATTGATCAACCATTAGGCGTGCAACTTTACTCCCGCCGTTTTTTTCCCCCGAAATTCGGGGCTTTATCGAAAAACCTGGTTTACACATTTATGATTCAAAGTATCGTCCATCATTCTCCACTATTTTCTCCCATCTTTCTGAAAGCGTACAAATTCCCCATCGAAGAAACAAGGATTCACTGTTAAAAGCACCTATAACAAAACGAATGGAGCAAAGTTGCACGTTTAATATAACACAAACGTGCACAAAATTGCGATAAATCGATCTGGTATTAATCCAAAGGTAGAATATCGTCGAGCAAAGCGCATTATCGCCATGCTTTACGGAGATTCTCGTCGGACAAACGTGCCGGATACCCGATGCCATTTGGCCGTTTAAAGTACCTATAATAGATATTGCGCGAGGATCGTGTTCCATCTCCAGATGCGGCTAATTTCGGGAGGAAACAAGTTTCGAAAGGTCAACGAATTTCCACGGGCGGCCGAGGCGGCGCACGTGCGTCTCGTGCAGCGTGGCCACGGTGCCACGCAAAAGCACAGGGCCACGTTTCAGCTCTCGCATCGATCAGAAGAGCCCTGCATGCGCGTACAGCACGAAAATAGCGCGCGAGTGTTCCATCACGGTGGGAATACGCGGAGAAGGGAGGAGGAGGGGAAGGAGCTGGAAGCACGAGGGGGGAGCGGAAATTCGCGTGATTCTTACGAGCCGCGTTTCCTCGCGAGGGCCTAACGATAACACTCGACACTGATTGCCCGAATGAGCAATTCCTTCGCACGGCCAGGAAAGGAGGAAACGCCCCGCAGATTGGCGAGGATCTATCCGAGGGCGCGAATAAACGAGGTTCGATCGAGGGAGACGGATACAGTCGCGACCGCGGCACCGACCGATCGTTGAGCTTCGGGATCGGAATTTTTTGAACGACAGTCGATAACCGCTATTTACCGCTTTGGATATATATGTATATATACCCAGAGCGCATCGATAAAAAGTATCAGGCGCGATAATCCCTTTTGATAGATGGCTGTAGTTTTATAAACGATAACGCGCAGCTCGAGAGAGCTGCGGTTTCATATCCTTTCGGATCCATCCGGGTATTTTCATAGCTGCAAAATACCTTTCACGTTCCATTTCGAATACCTGATCGACACCCCCCCCCCCCCACCCGTTGTTAGGCCACGTGATTTCGGATCGACCAATCAAAAGCGATCGCGAAGCCTTCCTCGCGCCTCAGGATCAAAGCCGGCAAAAAGCGCGGGGGCGTCGATTCGATATCCGGGAGGCCCGTTAATTGCGCGGCGTAAGCGGTAATTAGAGAAACATCTCGGTTGGCGGCCACCTCCGGGCAACTTTAAACGCAATTACACCATCTTGGAAACTCGGAGCGATCCGCTTCCGTCGATCGGGCCGGATCAATCGGGCGGCGATCGGCAGCCGGCCAATTAAACCGATCCGACGACCGGCGCCGGGCGCACTTCGGGAAATTATATATGCAGGATATAATAAGCTGGCGGTCCTCGAGATATCGGCGAGTTATGGCCGCCCTAATGGTCTGTAGTGTTTGATTTACAGCGCGGTATCCACGCCGGGTGGGATGCATTTCCCCTCGACCGGCGCGTGCAATAAAGCCAGCCTGGCTCGTACCCTCCGCCACCAGGAATGCCCGCCTCTCTCCGGCGGGTCGCCCTTAAAAACGTATTACGCGCCTGCCGCGGATTTGAAAAAGCGATTCCACTTTCGCACCGCGTAAGCGCCGCCCGCCATTCGAGGCTCGACGAGCCTCGCCTTCTGGCGAAGCTGCTCGATGTCTCGGGGGAGTCTAAGATGGCTCAATGCTCGGACGTGTCCTTCCTGGTGTAATAAGGGATAGGTTGCGAGGGTTGCTTTGGAAGGTCTGATTTTTTCTAGCCGTTGGAAACCGATCTGGTATTATCGAGAGGGGTAGTGGAGGTATTTTATGGTCATTGCTTGGTCTGTGGTGTGAACTGGTGGTGTTGCGGATTGGTTTGAAGCTGGAGGTGATAGATGAGAAAGTGATTATTGGTGCATAGTAGACTGGTTGAGGAGAGATATTTGAGACGTGTGAAGGATGATTTTTATAGGTTACCTTGATTCGTGTTTGATTACATTGAATTGGAAGACAAGGTTGATATATCGTGGTCTTCGATGCGAATGCTATAACTATAAATTATGTTATAGGGATTAAATGTATATAGGGTTAATTTTGGTTCGATCTAATCGTCGATTGGTTTATCGGTTTTTTACATTTCGCCTTCGATTAAATCTTCACCGGCCGCGAACGTGCTGAGCGACCGTTTTTTATCGGTACGCTCGATGAATCGTGGATATAGCTATTAAAATACGCTCGTTCCAGGAGTTCGTAGGTATATCATCGACATTGAACTTGGAGTAATTGGAGCAAGGTCGGTTCGACATTGGCCGTCCAACGTCACGGGCGTCGAAGCTCGTGTAACGGAGATGATTGCCCGTCGAATCAATCGCGCATCGCCCCGACTTTTTCTGGCGACTCGCCAGAGCGATAAGTACCCAAAGGTTCCCTCTTCGTGGCACAAAATCGCCGGTTTAATTTCCACATTGACGGACGAATCCTCCCAGCGCGCAGCGGAAGGAGTCTCGAGTCGATCCTCTTCCGCGCGAGAAATCGGAGGATGAGTTGCGCGCTCGTGTATTCACCCTCGAAGGGCCCACCTTTGGGATATCTTCCCTCGGTATTTATGAAGCAATAAGGGTCGCGCAGCAAATCGTACGCGCAGGAGGGTGTATGTCATCGTACAGGCGCTCATTTTGTTCCTCGGGCGATAATCGATAGCCGGATAGAGGGACGCGGATGGATTGTCAGATGTCGCCTATGAATATCAAGAGGTGAAGCGATCAAAGTCACATTCGTAACGCGCATCGGCTCGGTTTCTGTCAAAATATTGCTTATCATAAACGCGCTTTTGATCGTTTTTCCGCCGGCCTCACGCGGCTGTGCAGTGTGCGCGAGAGGAGGAGGCGCGCCTATTCGATTTTAATAGCGGAATTTCCACGTGGATTAAAATTAACGGACAGCGCGGATCGAGGAACGAGATTTCTCCTGCTCGAAGCGCATTCGAAATGCGTCTGCACCGTTTCATGTCCACCTCCTGTATTCCTCGTTTCCACGTCGTCCGCGTTATTCGCACCGACAAGATTCCTCCGCGTCTCCCCGGATGGTCCGCGCGTCTAATGACAAATTTCGGCGCGCTGCGCCGCGACTAAAATTAACGCACGCTCGATCAAGAAGCCCGATACTCGTTTGCAAACGTAACGGGGACGAGTCTCAGACGTTCGAGACCTACTTCGGCGAATCTCTCATCGAGAGAGGCCCAATATCCGCCATTCGAGCTTCCGAGCCCTCGAGGATTTTAGCCTCGGTGCAACAAGTCAACGTCGCGTTAACAAGTTCATCCTCCCTTCTTTCGATCGCGCCGGATCCTAGCGGAGCCCAGAATTACGTTCGCGGAACTTTTCGAGGAACTTCCGGAAATCCAAGGGGACCGAGACTCGCGAGCGCTTCGACGCATCCTTGTTTCTTATGGTAATACGCCCGAGCTGGGATTATTTGCCCAACTTCCAGACTATCCGCATTGCCTTCCTCGGGCCCTTTTCTTTTTTTTATTCGCCAGGAGAATAAAAATGCCACCATTGGCGGGGCTACTCGCTGGCTCGGCCCCTCCCGTGCAAGCGCCGGCTCCTAAAAAGGTCGAAGCCACGGCGCGGAGACGGCGGCTCTGTCCTACTTCTCTCGAACTTTATGCACGCGCCCCAGCCCCGCATCGCGGTGCACTCTCATTAACATATTTCGATCGCGGCGCAATGGGCAGCGACCAATAATCATTATCGATGCCCCTCCGCATCCCATTTGCCGTCTACAAATTAATGCAGACGTATGGAGACTATATTTCGCGAAGGATACCGCGCGGGCCGAAGGACCAGGAACGTGCCTCGTAAAATACCCGGCTGGAATTTCCGTCCAGGCATCGGCTCTGAGGCATCTGGAAGCGTAACGTCTAGTTCTGAAGCGACTCCTTGCGCTGGAATATCCTACAACGTGGAGGTAAATGAGGAAAACTCGTGCCAAGAACGCGTCGATTTGAGAACGTACAATTGTATCATACCTTGAAAGTAGAAGAACAATATTCACTTCGCTGTATACATTTTCTAAATCCTAATCTATATATACATATTATATTAACCATGCATAACGTACATTGGCACGATACATGCTCTACCTTTTAAACCGGTTTTTCTATCACCGTTCACTCTTCGTGAAATAAGTGAGGGAAGCATCGATGATCGTCCTTCAAACTTTCGTGTACCCAGGATCGCTTATGCCCCACTCAAAGGCTCGAGCACGGGGGCCGGATTAAACGGTCCCAGCGGAGGGGATGCCGAAAATTAAGCGGACGAACAATACCGAGAGCGCGGCGAGGAGCTGCGGCCGGAGTGATCGGATGGCGGAAGGAACTGTCGCGGCACGAGCTCTCCTCCCCCCCCATCGAGCCTTCGGAGTTTAATATAATGGATAATATCAGCGGAGATCCGCACAATGCAAACAATTTGAACCTGCCCCTCTGCCCTGGGGGAGCGCGAGGGCCGGCAGGAAGGGCTGCGCGCGATAAGGCGGGCAGCGAACAGAAAATAGCGTGGCCCGCTGAGAAAAGCGCGGCCCTCGCTTGGCTAAATACGAGCGGACATCGATAATCGATATTGCACAATGGCCACGCGGAAGACGTAACTGGTGGCAGCGAGGATCGACGGTGTCGGGACGCAAAATTCGTACGACGAGCTTGAGGAAGTGCGATGTCTCGGACCAGGCTCCGCAATTGTTTATCTTCTAGGGCCAGTTTTTTGGATTATCGGGAGGCGCATCGGGAGTAAAAGCTTGGAAATGTAGAAATTGTATTGATACGTATAGGGTTTTAATGAATAAGGAACACGATAAAGTAGCTCTATGTATATAAATATTTAGTTATTGAAGGTTTTGTGTCAAGCAGTTTGTATTGTGCTCCAAGGCAAGAATGTACATACAGGGTGGGCCATTTAAAAGTTTGTTTGTAAAAACGCTATAAAATGAGTCTACGTCAATATTTAAAATAAAATTTGTTTTTATCGCGAAGGTTGGAGTCTCCGTGCCGCGGAATATCAGACTGACCAACTGTTTAAATTTCTTCATATCCTTAAATTTTTTCATATCCTATAATTTAAAAACAGAGCAGTAGATGGGCCACCCTGTATATACTTTTAGATTACGGATGGGTGGTCCGTAAGTGGAACAGAATAAATCAGCGAAGCGATGAAGCTAAGGTGGTAACCCCCTGGGACGATCTTCCACGATGATTGTACTCTCGAGACAAGTATCGTCGGGCAGAGATGATTTCTCGAGGCTTGGATGTAACTTTGAAAAAAAAAAAACACATTTCCCTCGCGCAGCAAGGAACCTTTTAACCCTTTGCACTCGGTAAAATTCATTGAGGAACATACCGCCTAATTTAGCTCCTGGTACTTTTTAAATCTACGACAATGGGTACGTGGAATCGGCAGAACGGCGATGCGATTGCTGAAATGTGGGTGAAACTGATTGGAGAGAAAAGCTGCAGACATGTGGTAGGAGTAAGTTTATGGAATAAAGGAAAGCACGACTTACGTCATTAAGCAATTCTCCTGGCACGGCGATTCGCCCTTTGCGATTTAATCCTTCGCCCTGAAATCGCCGATTTGACTTCCTGGAACCGCGTCGCTTCTTGCGAACGAGTTTCTACGCAATTTGCAAGCACCTAATATTACCGTGATCGCTATGGTGTGATTAGTGGACTATGCATGGATAAAAACACAAGTTAACACATAACACAATTTGGAGGTAGGGCCGTGTTAGAACATGAAAAAAAAAAAGAAGTATGTCTTACACCATCCGATGAGCCATGGGAAAATCTGTCGCACGTGTTATCGGCATTACCATTCGTCCAACTCCGAGGGTAAAGCAGGGGGGCCTATGTTTCTACAATGATTACACGAGGTATGATAACAACATGGCGTCCTTCAAGGTTTCCACGAAAGTTTCAACGATGCCTATCCGGCATGGTCGAGTGCAAAAGGTTAAGCGCCATTAAACCTTAGCAAACCCTATTACCGAGTACAAGGGCATATATCAACGAGTTTAAACGACACGAAATCTGATTAATTACACCCAAACCATAGGCATCGTAAACACAGGATATCGTTAATTCGCACTTGGTTAGTGGGAAGAAATACGCGGGATAATTGATAATCGTGAAAAGCGCAACGCTACGAGCAGGACCGTTTAAACCGTGGAATATTACGATCGAGGAATGCGCGTGTATATACATATATATATACATATAACTGTAAGGGGAAGTTTCTCCGCGCAGCGTATCCCACGGCTGTATATGCAAGGTCCTCGAATTTCCAATAATGAGAATTTACAATTAGCGAAGATTCGTTCATCACTCGCGAACAGCCGACGTATCGATCCATCGTCTCGCCGCCAGGAGATCCGTTGATCACCGAGTTCGGCTCTGCTCTCCCTCCGTCGATGTTTTTCAGCGAGCAGTGCCGTATAAACAGGGCCGTTGCTCATCCAGGAGTAGAATAATGACTTCAAAAACTGTCCGACGTTTTGACAGCGGAGCACTCGCACAGAGAATGCTTGAGTCGACGGTGCGCTATAGGAAGGCCGTGACGTCGATAATCGATTCCGTCTGACCCGAATATATTGGACGTCACGCGTAACGGGTTTTTTTTCGGCGCGACTATAGCGGCGTAAAGCATCGATAATCGGGGCCAATACAAATCGAAATTGCTGCACGATGCGATCTGGGATTGTCCAGGAAAAATGGAGGCTCGCTTTAACGCGCGGACGTGTTACACCAAGCGTGGACAATCTTTCCTGGTTTGAGAAGGAAATTATAACCGTGCCTTCGAGGCAAGGATTGTATTATATTATCAAATAAAATGTATTAATACTGTATGATTTATGGTAAGACGAGGTGCCATTTGATATTTTCTTTATGTCTTACATAATGCTCTGGTATAAACGATCTTTCCTGGTTCGAGAACGAAATTATCACTGTGTCTTCGAGGCAAGAGTTGTATTGGATCATTAAATAAAATGTATTAATACTCTATGATTTATGGTAAGACGAGGTGCCATTTGATATTTTGTTTATCTCCTATATAATTCTTTGGTATAAAACACTGGATAAATTCTGTAATATAATGGAAAATAAATTTTGTAGTACAATGAACCACGATAGTATCGATACCGATGTTCGTATTACTCAAGGATAATCGCCTTGGGTTTTCGAGGCTTTCCTCCATGAAATGGATCAGGGTCGAGTAAAAAAAAGAGGGAATAGAGGGCCGGAGGTTGGCAGTATGCGTGTCACATAAAACTGACCGCGGAATAAATCTAAAGCAATACGAGACTCGTGCACGCTACTTCACGACGCGCGTTAGCATTTAATTGTGATCTCGTCGTCCTGATCTATTTCGACTTGGGGCCTGGAAGCTTTCACGCGGGGAATATTTAGAAAGTATGAGGGACTGACGGATCTAACCACGAGGGTGGAACAATTTTATGGACCACGTCGTACGGAGGCAGGCGGTTATGAGACTCGCTAGAAAACAGATGCCACTTTACGGAATACTACACGGATCCGTAAAGTGGATGTATCGTATATACGAGTGCTCAGCTATAACGCTGATTTAAAGTTCCCGGTTTTTTTCGAGCAGCGGCTCGCGCGTCGAACCTAATCACTTATATACATACGTAGGGAATATCAACGACACGTTCTCTATACAAAATTCGGTATAGCGAGACACGGTTGCTCATAACCATCTTCCTGCTCGATATCACGTTAATGATATACGATATTAATGCTCCTAGCCAGCAGATGTAACGTTATTAATATCGCATATCACTTGCGAAATTCAGTATACATCAGTATTACATACCACACACTCCCCCAAGCAGATAGTTATCTAGCACGCGATAAACCTCAGCCAAGCGTATCCAGTAAGAGCGGATCGAAAAAAAAAAAAAAAAAACCGTCAACGTTATACGATCGGCCAATCAGACGCGCAAAACATCGTAAGAAAAAAAAAGGGTCAAAACAAGAGAATCCCTCGCTCCTCTCGCTTAGCATTATCGACCTTCCTCACGTTAATTCCCCTTAAAACCGATTAAACACTGGATTCATTCACGGCCTTATTTTGCCCGTAATCAGATCCCGATAACGCGGCTTCATTTCCTGGCAGTGTCGCGCATTAATGCAGATTCTTTGCCCCGGCACATTCTACGCAATTAAATCCCGATCAACGAGATACTCGCGGATAATATCTCCCTGCACACAACAACCCCTCCCCACACGTTCTTATTTCTTCACCCCCACGTTGGCCTCCGTCGTTTCCACAGAACCGAGGCGGGGCGAAGTGGAAGGAAGAGAAAAGGAGGGGGGTGGAGAAAAATAGGAGGAAGTAGGAGGAGAGAGGAGGTACCCCGTTGTGTAATCCCGAAACAAAACTGCGCCGGGTTAATCGCTGACAAACAATGGCCCGCGGAGGCAGTGCCGATACGATGCGACAACAGGATGAGCCCGCAGCCGCAGCTTTTGTGCGTGCACCGCAACGGCCATCGCTCTATTCTGGGATTCAGTGATCACACTGCTACTTCGCCGGACTATTTTTGCCGAACTGCTCTTTTAACGAGCGACATTGAGGTGCGCGAGCCGTCCTAGACCCCCTCGATAACGCGAAACCTCGCCCCGCCCCTGGCGCCCCCTGCCTCACCCCGATGGATACCATTTTGGATATTTTTAGGCCCGCCGAGTTCTCCTAAAACGTACATCGAGCCTTTCGCGTCGAGGCTGGTTGCTCGATCGTCGGATGCGTCCTCGCGTGGAAGATTAAGACTGGAGCTGTCAAACCAGTCTGGATGACTGGTCATTCGTTTTTTAAAAAAAAAATCGTAGCACTTTATAAGGATGTATTTTTTGAGATTTTCCATGATTTATATGCACTATTTGGAGCATCATTTTGAGCTACTAAAATTCCCTTTTACTCTCCCCTGTTTTTTTAAAGATGTACCTGGTGTTCTAAATATGTCCAGATAGTGGCTGGTAGTTCCGGTGTTAAAGGGATATATCAGGTGGCGTCTGTTAAAGGTATTCAGTAATACTATAATCTTCGGAGGCCAGTTTTTATATTATAATACTTGGAAGTAAGTATCTTCACTTTAGGGCGTTATTGTTCTTTAATAAATTGATTATTAATAATGAATGCAATTCTCTGTAATAATGGATCAATGAGAGCAATGTGAAACTCACGAAAACAAGAATATCGTGAAGGAAGAAAGGTACTCGAGCGATCCTTAATCGTTCGACGGCTCGATCTTAATCGTTAATAAGACTGATAGCGGATTTTGACGAGAACAGTACACCTTTCTCGAGCTACGAAAGAAAGCGCACGAGATCGCCATCGTGGCCATTGAAACGCCTTATCGGCTCGCAATCCAATGCGAGATCGCGCCGTATAAAACGAATTCGAAAGGAGGGGTGGGGGGGGGGTGCCGGGCGAGTGGACTTTATTAGCCGATGCGACAATGCAGGGGCGAGAAGATGGAATCGCGCGGCCGATTGCAAGGCCGAAGAATGGGCGCCTACCGTCGAATAACACGCGAGAATGGCTCCTCGCCGGCATTATCTTCTGTAACTGGGTTAATTCTTCCCTTCCCGTCTTTCCTTTGTTCCGCCCACGAGGAACGCTCGACCCTCCCTCCCCCTCCGTCCCTCGCCACCCTCCCGGTGTACCATCTCACCAGGAATATAATATATTATCCGCGCTTTAATTGCACTTTTATTGTCCGAACGTCGCGCTGGATAAATCGCGGCCCGGGACTTCGGTGCTCGGACTCCGCCGGTTTTCGCTGATTAATACCCGACAGGGACGCCTTTAATCGTGGCGCGCGTCGAAATAGATTTCGAAGGATCACTTACGGCCAGCGAACAAAGGGAGAGTCGATCCTCTCGGCCTGAAAATCGGTACAATGGCCGCGAGTCGAGAGCCGGGCCGAATTATCGGGGATACATTAATCCCGGGGTGGAGAGGATGGATCGAATATTTACACCCCGCGCACTTGGAAGCGGAAAGGTTCTTGGAAAAACTCGATTACTCCGGGGATTATGGAATCTCCTGGCTGGTAAGAAGGAGCTTTCGATGTTTCCTTATTTTCGAGGAGGATCCGAGGGAACTCCGGGAGTTCCAGCTCGCCGCTAATTGACCATAAAATATTCGAGTGGTATCGATCGGGAACTTGCGGTGGCTCCGCAGAAATTGTGGCTTCGAGGGGGTGGAAATGAGGAAGGGAGGGGGATGGGATCGAGGAGGAGGAGGAAGTCGATCGCGCGCCGGGGCTGGATCGGCTAGATCCTCTCGAAGATCGCGAAACGTGGCCGAGGAGCGATGCTCGAGAGGGAATGCAGCATCGCGTAAAAATGTATTTTGCACGCTCGGGGGCCATCCGCACGGTAGATGCCTCCGGTCTCCTCATTATTTACGCAAAGTTACTTCGGGTCCTGTCGCCGCCGCCAGGTTTGCATAGGCTCCGCTTTACGCACCCGAATAAATAAAAGAACGACGCGGCCGCCATTTCTCTGCTAACAATCCACGATATGTATTGCAGCATTTTTTAAAAATTAAATTCACCCTTTTGCAAATGCACACGTTTGCCAATCGAGTGCTTTTGCATATATACTATTTAAAAAAAAATTAAATGATATTAGTTATATACTAAGCAATAAAAAATTTTATTATAATTTATACAATCAATTTTATTAAAATTTATTCAAATCGATTTTATTACAATTTACAAAAGGATGAATTTAATTTAAAAAATCTGTACACTTACAACCCTCTATGCAGGGCGTACAAGGCGTTTTATAAGACGCGGATCGCACTTCAGAGCCGAGCAGGGGGCGGAATAGCAGTGAAAAAAGTTTCTATAAACGCGTATCCTATTTCATCTCGTTTCAAAGTTATAGCCACTCTTGTATGCCACGACCGAAACGCTGCTCCGTTTGTGCAGAAGCTTCTATTGTTATCCACTTGATAGCGCACCCCTAACTTCTAATACGCGGCAAATATAAAATTATCAGTACTTCTAATAACGGGACGAAACACCGAAACTGAACTACCAACTGAAACAAGCAAACTCAGTACGGAATGTATAAAATTGATAAACTCTAGAAATATGCATAAAATAAAGAACACCGTTCAGAAACATAAATCAAGGATTATAGTTTCCAGTAAATTCCATAAAAACAAACTTTATTACCGTAAGTTAAATTACCATATATTGCTAAAATCGTATACAACAACATTAGCATAACACAAGCCTGGTTATAACTACGAAAGCAATTCCAGCAAGGCACGCCTTTCCACAACCCTTTTCAATGTTTTTACATCCCTTTATTCGCTTCAGAACTATTCACTATGAAACACCCTGTAGAACCGCGCATCGAGTACGGTTACGCAAATTCCAATTCCAGCAAGACACGCGTTTCTACAACCCTTTTCAATATTTCTACATCCCTACATTCGTCTCAGAACTGAGCCCTATTCACTATGAAACACCCTGTACAACCGTGCATCGAGTACGGTTACGCAAATTCCAATTCCAGCAAGACACGCTTTTCTACAGCCCTTCTCAATATTTCTACATCCCTATATTCGTCTCAGAACTGAGCCCTATTCACTATGAAACACCCTGTAGAACCGCGTATCGAGCACGGTTACGCATTACCGTCTGCGAGCGCGACCTCGACGACCTTCCCAGCCGGATTAACGGGGATTAAAAGTGAAAACAATATTTTCGTCCCTTTACAGGCCGGCGGCAAGGCGCGAACAAAAGCACCGGAAGCGCTCGAAGCCGCCTTCAGGGTCGGCCGTTCGCTTTGACAGGATCGTTCGCCGATTGAATAAAATCCATTCTCCGGCGGAGAGGCAATCGTTATTCTTCGCACTCCCAGCTCGTTTCTTATTTACAATTTATATCTTGTCACTCGATTCCTGAATCCGGCGCTTATTGTTTCGCGAGCTCGATGGGGGCTGTTGGTGGGGGGAAAAAGACCCAGAATACGTTGGCTCGCCATAGTTTTGATTACGTACAAATTCCGTAATACGATATTTGAGATTCATATTGTGTTATGAACGATATATAAATCATGGACGAGGAGGGAT
>JBCFXI010002510.1:0-21519 GCA_038496175.1 Ampulex compressa | reverse complement strand
CCATCTTTCTGGCAGTAACATAATTCCCCTCTCATAAAAGTTTTGGTCCTTGCTGGCAAAAAACTGGTTCAGGTGGTTTTACTTAACGAAATGACTTTCCGAACAACCCAATATTTTCGAGCGAGATGAGATTAAAAGTTGACGAACGACTCGTTATCGCATTTTGAGGCGTCGCGAGGCGCGCCGTTTAATTTGTTTACACAGCGCGCATACGATCGGCGATGGCGTGTGCGTGGGGCAGCCGAAAATCGGGGAACGAGTTAATCGATTTTCCGAGAATCAGGCGGCGATCGCGTGACAATATCAGTTATAATGCGACGCAAAATCGTTGACAGTTCCATTAACCACCGCGCCGGCCGCGTTATTACCACCTTATTTGTCTTTTTCACGTGCATGCGATCGAGAATCGCCGTCGCGAGAGATGGCGGCCCATTAAACCCGTAACGACTCGTCATTTGTCGCATGTCTCGTAGGAGCTTGCTGGACGATAGCGAAATTTCGCCTATTGTCGTTTTTCCAACTGTGTCCGTAAAGGCGCTGCTAGCCTCATCGCTCGTGAAACTGTTAACCGGTTAACCACGAGATTGATCGCAAAAGGAAATTTAACACAAAAGATGCACAGTGATTTTAACGATCGACGCAAAGCACGGTAAGGAAGGATTAGATTTTTATTCGACGAGACATTAGTTTTTTCATAGATGAGTTCTTGTGGTGAATGATGATTTTTGATTTTACACTGTGAGTATAAGGGTGGAGCGCGTGGATAGGAAATTTAGGACTGACGTGTTTACACGTCGAGCGCGGTTAACTGGTTAAGATGAAACTATTTGACGTGGTACTTCTCTTCTTCTTGCTCCTGTGAATCGATATAAGATAAGAAGATAAGATGATAAGATAAGATAAGTCTTGTCGAGCAGTTTTGTGGTTAGTAGATTTGCGGGTGGTGAAACGAATGGTATTGTATTCGACTTCTTGGCTCCACTGTGAGAGCTCTTCAGGGATATATTGCAAGGTGAATAGTATAAAATTATAGATTAATGTGATAGACTGATATAAATTAAGATGATAAGAAGTATATATAAAATTGAGAAAGAAAACAATTTTTTTTTTATTATATTAAGGTACGTCTAGAAATGGTATGGATTAGGTTAAGGTGTAGTATAATGGCGTTTGAGAGGACTTAAAGGAGGACTTAAAGCGCTACTATATTACACTCTAGTCTAATTCATACCGTTTCTAGACGTACCTTAGTATAATTTTAAAAAGAATTTTCTTTTCCTTTTTAATTTTATATATACTTCTTATCATCTTATAATATTCAGCTTATTCATATAATATTCTGCTTATAATATAATATATTCCTGAAGTGGGCTCGAAGTAGAGTCGAAACGTGGAAAACAGTACGATTTTTTTCATTACCAGCGCATCTGGTAACCAGAAAACTGCTCGACAAGATTATGTCTTAACATATAAAATAAAACGATTAAAACTCGATCGATTCGATGCAATGGTCCTGGTAATATTTTTAAAGCCATTCTCCGAAGTAGTAGTTAACACTCATGAACGAAACGAAACTGTCAACTAAATCTGGTATATAATTTTTAAAGTAGCAGCAGAGTATATAGAAGCAGAGCCCAAAAGCTGTTACAATAACAAACAGAATCAATCTTCTAATATTACGAGAAGTCAAGAACAAACCAAAATTACACTAAAAAGGCCAAAGAAAGAAACGAAGACAACTTGTTTTTGTAGTATACATGAGGAAACAAAAGCAGAGAAGATGATTCCTCGCATAAAACGTCATATCTAGGTCCATGCAGAATATGCTGGAGTCAGTCCAAAAGTCAAGAAACACTTTCCTAAAAATTGTTCCTAATGGTCCAATTTAGGGAACCGGTTTCCTCGATCGAACCAATGACTCTATTTTTTAAACATCTTTTCAGTTGTTAACTATTCCCAAGTAACGATAACCGTACCAATTTTTCTTCTTACATATGTAATTAAAATAAACGATCGTTATAACCAAATTTTCTTTATTTACATCAACACCTTCACTAAATAGGAAAAAACTGCAATACGACCATTTTTATTTTGGTTTATCTATACACTAATCAATACCGCCTTTACGATACATCGTCACAGTACTGTACTGTACCATTAGTATGCTTTACGAAAATACCTTATGGTCCGCATCGTACAACATAACAGCATCCAATAAGCAATACACGAGCATCTGTTTTTAGTGCGCGAATTTGATTGAGGACCCTTGTATATTTATCAAAAATAAGAAAACGTCCAGCTGGTCCAACTCACGCAACTCCCTCCTATAACGCGGCTTCCTATTACGCGGGAGGCGTCCCTCGCGTTGTGCAGGAGTCTACTGTGCTGGTATATGCATCTGGTACGCTCAGTTGGCAGAGATTCCCGGTAGAAATACTTTCCTGCATCGTAGACCGCTGGGAAATTCTATTATATTCCAAACGGCCGCGTCTACAGTGCGCGCATCACATGGAAATGTCCAGAGGCGATGGGCTGGATTCCAGGAAGGATCTTCCAGGCGTAAGTCGGAGCTTTTGTTCGGTGCGCCACCAGCGCAGTGTCCCTGTAGTCCTGGTGCTTTGGTCTTGTTGTGTCGTGAAAGTCTTGTTTTACATGCAAATAACGCGGTCCAATCCATTGCGCTTATTCCATTCCGCATAATCTGACCCAGCGGTCACTCTTGGCTGCTGTGGGTCACTATAGTGGCTTCCGCGCATGTCATCATCGTCGATGTACTGTACCAGTACGCTATTGGGTTGGTCGGTAAGCAATTGCGGATTTATTATGATCCGAGCCAATGGTTACCGATTAAATTCTTAGGTCCTGATGTCACTATAGTGGCTTCCGCGCATGTCGTCGTTGTGGAAGGTGCGCCAGTATAGTGGAATAGTTTCGTGACTCTGTGATATATCGCACCATGTTCTGAAGTATATCATACAGATTTGTATTATCAACACGTTGATTAGCACTGAACTTTGCAATTGCATCCGCGTCAGTCTTCGATGGCTGATAGTGCAAAATGCAATATAAAATGTTAGTCTTATGACGCTTTATAGTTTTGTGAGGTGAACTCTGTGTGGTACCAGGTTCTCCAATATACATGATACAAACTTGTGTATTATGTATTATTAACACGTTAAGTGCCTAATGTACTTTGTGTACAGGTCGTGTTAGTGTATGTTGATTGACAGTGTAACATTTAAAAGATTACTTAATTAATCATTATTTCTGCTTAACCTCTTTTTTAGTTTTGTAGTTTTGTAGTTTTGTGTTTCTTCGTTTGTTCTTCCATTTCTTTTGGTATTTTCTTCATAGCATAGTTTTGTAATATTTTTGCGCTGTGGAGACTTTTCCAGATTTTTTTTGAAGCTGTGTTGCAGTACTGCAAACGTAAATAATGCACCGATCAATTCCCTTTAGTAAGCTAATTAAAGAAACACTACTTTTCTCGAGTTTGTAACTTTTAAAGCGGTCAGTACAACATTTATTTCCAGAATGAAAATGAAAAGTTCCTTAAAAGTGCTTAGGTAGAAATAAATAAAAAACAAGCGTCTGAAAAGAGGGACAATGGTAAATAACGGGCTAAGTTGGCTCGTGGACAACCGGAAGTATAATTTGTGTGGTACAACGGGAAGTCAAGGAAAATTAATCCATTCGCGGAGAAATCCAAGTTTCCCTTGACTATACCGCTTTAAACTTAGTTTATGGCAGTTAGTAGACGTGGGGAACTTTAATACCAAGGCTGGACGTACACGCGAATAACTAAAACAAACGTGATCGCGAGTTCTCTTTACTTACATTATGCACTCCGAAATCTTAGCTCCGAATGAAGTTCCGTATCATGGATTTACAGTGCGTTTTAAATTGGTAAAACTCGAATGGACAAGATCGATATAATCGAAATCTGAACTTTGCATAAAGTTCCGTATCATAATTCGACAATGTGTGCTAAATTGGTAAAACTCATTTAACATTTAACATTTTCTTCGGTAAATTAATTTGGTCTTCGCACAAACCTTGATAATTGGTGCGCCAGAGAATTTTTATTAAAACATAAAAAAGCATTGCGTTTATCCGAAGAAAAAGGAACTGAAAAATCCTCCAAGATGTCGCGACAAAAATTGTGTAAGACGTATAAAATCGAAGTATAAAAGAACGTATAAAATCATTTCACTCATAAATTACTATTAAAACTCAGCGGCCACAAATGTGGATGTTATTTTCTTAAGTGAATTTCTATCATTCTCCCCATTTTTCTTTGCTTTTCGAATTCCTATTAATATAAAATGGATGAATGGTAAAAAACAATTAAGTCATTTTTTTCTCACCATAAAAAAATCATCCCTGAAAAAGTTAAGTTTGAGACGCGCGCTTTCGATCACGGATTTTGTTGAAAGCGCATGCGCAATATCAATGCACCTTATTATGATATATTTTATATTTAAATACTTTACACAGAGTTTATCTACCCATAAAGTGTTAATAACAAAGAATCTTACAATTAGTTTTTCATTATATAAGTAACGAACAAACGTACACATACAGATCGTTTATTTTGAAAGTGGTGTAAGTTCATTCCTAAAGAAAAATGAGATATCACGTGATTGATGCTTAATTTAGCGTAAACTATTTGTTTATAACCAGTTAGTATTTAATACCTTAAAAAATACCAACGCTCCGTTCAATATAATATTGGCCGATAAAAGAAATTCCGCAGCCATCGATCATGAAAGTGGTGTAAATCCATTTCGATAGACAGGTGATAAGATCAGTGGCCACTGCTTTTAACATTTATACAGTATACAAGTAGAAACATCGTCACACTCGGCAATATCACCCGATATTTCTCATCAACAAATATGCTAACCTTTAATTTTCTCGAAACGCGAGAAAATGGACTTACACCGCTTACACAAAATAAACGATCCACATTATATTCCTGCTCGAATCTCTATTATGTCCCCCAGTATCCTCCCTCTTCCACTCCAATCGCTACAAAATGAATAAACCCCAAGAAAGATCAAGTCGCTTCTTTCCTTCAGCAGAAAAAAAAATCCTCCCTGAAGAGGTTAATGGGTTAACGATGGAGACGAGAGAAGTCCTCCTTCCCTCCTCGTCGCGAGGCAAAGGCGCGTCGAGACCGCGCTCTGAGCCGCGGAAGAGCGTTTACGTGTGGAAATTGCGGTGGCAAAAGTACGGCTGGAATTCCGGTAACTTTCTATTTAAATAATACCGAGCGCAGTCACGAGCACTCGAGTGGTTCGTTACAGATAGCAGTAAGGTAGTCATGGGCACTCGAGTGGTTCATTACAGGCGGCGGTATGGTAGTCAGGGCACTCGAGGCAATTCGTTTACCGGTTCGCCGATATCCCAGGACGCGAATAATCGTCGGTAGTCGCGAACAGTGAATGGCCTGTGCATATTGCGGGGATTTGTTTATCGGTGTAAAATGGAAATCAACGATCGATTGATGATGCTTATTCGGTGCAGGAGCAAACTGGTACTTTATTAATGAAAATTTTATTAATGAAATGAAAAGGAAATAAGTGAAAATAAACGATGTTATTTATAGGTGGTTTGGAGATTTGTTTGTAGTATCATTAAGCTTACACGATCATTGCGTGGTGTAATAACACTTTCCACCTTTTCTTCGTTCGATTAATTTTTGGTGTTGATGGGGGTTAATAATTTGGGATTAGTTTATCGGTGTAAAATGAAAATGAACGATCGATTAATGATGCTTATTCGATGCAGGAGCAAACTGGTACTTTATTAATGAAAATGTTGTTAATGAAATGAAAAGGAAATAAGTGAAAATAAACGATGTTATTTATAGGTGGTTTGGAGATTTGTTTGTAGTACCATTAAGCTTACACGATCATTGGGTGGTGTAATAATACTTTCCACCTTTTCTTCGTTCGATTAATTTTTGGTGTTGATGGGGGTTAATAATTTGGGATTAGTTTATCGGTGTAAAATGAAAATGAATGATCGATAAATGATGTTTATTTGGTGGAGGAATAAACCGGTACTTTTGTTAATGAAACTGAATGGAAATAAGTGAAATTTATACTCTACTTTTATACTTTATGTATGCTTCATGCACTTCATATAAAATAATGTTAATCCTTCTCTGGATTAAAGTCGAAGCATAATACCTTCACGAACATTCCTCAAGACGATTTTCTTTAAAGATGTTCCACGACTTTCTTGTCACATTTATATACTCATGCTTTATACACGTCATATAATATAATTTTAATCCTTTCTTGGATTAAAGTCGAAGCATAATACCTTCACGAACATTCCTCAAGACGATTTTCTTTAAAGATGTTCCACGACTTTCTTGTCACATTTATATACTCATGCTTTATACACGTCATATAATACAATTTCAATCCTTTCCTGGATTAATCCCGTAATATCAGCGCGAACATTCTTCTAAGAGATATTCTTCAAAAGCGTTCCACGATTTGCTCGTAATACTCTTATACTCGTGCCTCACATAGCTCGTACAATATCATCCTCATCCTTTGCTCGATTAGAGCCGAAGCATAATACCCGCACGAACGTTCTTCGAGGCGATGTTATTTAAAGGTCTTCCACGATTTGCTCGTAATATCTTCACGCTTACACATCATTACGTCCTACAATATCATTTTCATCATTTCCTCGATTGCAGTCGGAGCGTATCCGGGGCGAGTAACGTGCATGAAAGTTCCTGGGATATAGATATTTAGATTACACGGGTAGGCCAGTAATGGAGGCACTTGGCCCGCTCGCTGCTGCACGTACCAGCGATTTATCTTGTATTCTCCATCTCATAGGGAGCAGTCATACGCCGGCGTGCTGCCTTTTTAGACCTGCCTTATCACGTGAAACGATTATTTCGAACGCCGATCTGCGAGCGCGATGAATGCGACGTGGCCCACGTGTTTCTACAGGGTGTCCGATAAGTGGATTCCATGGAGTAGGAAGTGCCAGGAGCTACGAGTTTTATTATGTGAAAGGATTATTTATTATTTATTATTCATTATTGTTGTTATTGCTGTAATGCGACGTGGTCCACTTGTTTCTACAGGGTGTCTGATATGTGAGATTCCATGGAGTAGGAAGTGCCAGGAGCTACGAGTTTTATTATGTGAAAGGATTATTATTATTTATTATTGTTGTTATTACTGTAATGCGAAGTGGCCCACGTGTTTCTACAGGGTGTCTGATAAATGAGATTCCATGGAGTAGGAAGTGCCAGGAGCTACGAGTTTTATTATGTGAAAGGATTATTTATTATTTATTATTTATTATTGTTGTTATTGCTGTAATGCGACGTGGTCCACTTGTTTCTACAGGGTGTCCGATATGTGAGATTCCATGGAGTAGGAAGTGCCGGGAGCTACGAGTTTTATTATGTGAAAGGATTATTTATTATTTATTATTTATTATTGTTGTTATTGCTGTAATGCGACGTGGTTCACTTGTTTCTACAGGGTGTCTGATATGTGAGATTCCATGGAGTAGGAAGTGCCAGGAGCTACGAGTTTTATTGTGTGAAAGGATTATTTATTATTTATTATTGTTGTTATTATTGTAATGATACGTGGCCCACGTGCTTCTACAGGGTGTCTGATAAATGAGATTCCATGGAGTAGGAAGTGCCAGGAACTATGAATTTTATTGTGTGAAAGGATTATTTATTATTTATTATTGTTGTTATTATTGTAATGCGACGTGGCTGACGTGTTTCTACAGGGTGCCTGATAAGTGGATTCCATGGAGTAGGAAGTGCCAGGAGCTACGAGTTTTATTGTGTGAAAGGATTATTTATTATTTATTATTGTTGTTATTAGACCTGCCTTATTATGTGAAACAATTATCTATCATTTATTATTATTGTTATTATAATGCTACGTGACTCACGTGTTTTGACAGGGTGTCTAATAAGTGGTATTTCATGGAGTACGAACTACCAGAAACGGCAAGTTTTTTTAGACCTGCCTTATCACGTGACTTCTATTTAATTTAAATTATTTTATTATCACGTGAAACGATTATTTATTATTTATTATTATTATTATTATTATAATGCTATGTGGTGCACGTTTTTCTACAGAGTGTCTAATAAGTGTTCCAGGAAAGCGAACTACCACGAACGACGAATTTAATGGAAGCGGACAATTAAAACCAGCAAATCCTTTTACAAAAATTAAGCCTCTTTGAAAAGCGATAAATAAAAATTTTGTTTGAACGAAATAAAAGCCTCAAAAAAAATGCGTTAAAAAAATACGTGTAAAAAAATATCTCCAATGTCGCGGTTATAAAAATAAAAGTGTAGCAAAATTTTCTTCTTAGAATTTGGGTCGATCGTGTTAAATCAAGATAAGTCGTGTAAAAAGAGAATTACATTTTTTTCCTAATTCGTGTTAAATCAAAATCGCGTAAAAGAAGTTTGTGTAAAAACAGAATTGAATGTATATCGTATCTAAGGATTAAGCGCAACACGTTCGTTGCTCCTGTCCAGTGATTTTTGCCACGACTCACAATCTGTACGCAAATCGCGGTGGAATTGGATGGCTTTCCTCGAGTCAAACTCGATGAACCTTTTGCACAACCGGTTTATTAGTCGAGCGATCAGGAACGAGTTGCAAATCATTTTCCTGGCTGTGGAATGGGAGAAAGTTGCGTGGGAGATAGCGCTCGAATTATTATTTGAAATGGACAGGCCAGCGATTGACAAAATGCGCGATCTGGTTTGTGTTGCTATAACGTGTCCGATCTACGATCTCTTTTATCACCTTTGGAATTTTGCAACGTGTTATATATAGTTGAATGAATCCTATGTTGTGTCAGAAATAAACGATCTGGTTTTGTGTTGCTATAACGTGTCCGATCTACGATCTCTTTTATCACCTTTGGAATTTTGCAACGTGTTATATATAGTTGAATGGGTCCTATGTTGTGTCAGAAATAAACGATCTGGTATTGTGTTGTTGTAATGTGTCCGATCTACGATCTCTTTTATCACCTTTGGAATTTTGCAACGTGTTATATATAGTTGAATGGATCCTATGTTGTGTCAGAAATAAACGATCTGGTATTGTGTTGTTGTAATGTGTCCGATCTACGATCTCTTTTATCACCTTTGGAATTTTGCAACGTGTTATATATAGTTGAATGGGTCCTATGTGGTGTCAAAAATGCACGATCTGGTTTTGTGTTGCTATAACGTGTCCGATCTACGATATCTTTTATCACCTGTGGAATTTTGCAACGTGTTATATATAGTTGAATGGATCCTATGTTGTGTCAGAAATAAACGATCTGGTTTTGTGTTGTTGTAATGTGTCCGATCTACGATATCTTTTATCACCTTTGGAATTTTGCAACGTGTTATACATAGTTGAATGGGTCCTATGTGGTGTCAAAAATGCACGATCTGGTTTCGTGTTGTTGTAATATGTCCAATCTACGATCTCTTTTATCACCTTTGGAATTTTGCAACGTGTTATATATAGTTGAATGGGTCCTATGTGGTGTCCGAAATGAACGATTTGGTTTTGTATTGCTGTAATGTATTGTATCTGATCTACAGTCTCTCTTATCACCTTTTGAATTTTGCAATGTGTTATATATAGTTGAATGGATCCTAATATTTGTAATTTTACGCGAATTTAGTAGCTTTTGACTTGAAATGATTTTGAGAATTTGTGTCAAAAAAATTATAAAATTAAATATTCTTTAAAGCCTTTTAAAAATATATAAAGATTTAGAAAAACGTATATAAGTAACCGAAAGAAAATTCGATGTAATAGCTAATCATAAAAGTATATGAAAATACATACGATATATCACGCTTCGAAACACAATGACGATCGGTTGCATGTTGTAATCCAATAATACGGGCAACGTAACCAGTTACATTGACAATTACAGTCGTTAGAGGAGGAATTAAAATACTTCATGGCTACAAACCAACATGTAATATTACATTAATTTACATCCTTCGTATGTTTCTTCGAATGAGAAATACACGAGTCCAAAGAAATACATTGCCAAATAGACACAAAATACACTCAAGGTTTAATTCGCGGTTCTGAAGCATTTCGCACCCAAGATCAAACGTCCAATGGATCATTTGTCAGAAGAAATTAATTCAGACGTGAATGAAGTTAGACAAAACACCAAGCTAACCCACGAGCAACGATCCCAGCCATCAGAAGAATAACTCAAATATTCCACGATCCTAAACCAAAATGCAATATTACATTGATTTATCATTTAAATGCAATATTACATCGATTTATCATTTAAATGCAATATTACATCGATTTATCATTTAAATGCAATATTACATCGATTTATCATTTAAATGCAATATTACATTGATTTATCACATTTGATTTATCACCTATCTCACCAAACAGAAAACAAACAAACGAGTTCGAACAATGTACTGGCGAATCGACGCAAAATGCGTCCAGGGGTTGATTCGCAGGTAGGAAGCGTTTGGAACCCAAGAAACGGTCGTCTACTGGAGAATCTGTTGGGCGAAACACCCCGATGACCGTTACAGTCGGTGTAATCCAATAATGCGGGCAATGTAACGAGTTAAACTGACAGTCCCAGCCGTTGGAGGAGGAATTAAAATATCCCGTGGCATTTCTTTGCCGCGGCGGGGATACGCGTGTGGCTATCCGTAGCGCAACCGCTGAGGGTGACAGAAGCATTCATGAGGGTCGTTTTCGTGCGTTAGAGCGGAGTCGGTTAGTTGCTTTCTGTGGTCGGTTTTGCTGATGACACCGGCATCTACGGTGGAACGAGGGGGAAAAAGGCTGGGCCGGCTCGAGGAATACGTCGGATCGAATTTAGGGAGGTATACTGCCAATGCAGGAGCAATTTCTTTTTTTTTTTTTTTAACACTCAACCTACTGGATCGCTCGTTCATTTTTTTTTTTATATTTTGAGGCTGAGAAATGTGGAGAATTTTGAGAAATTTGGAAAGGTCTTGCGATCAAAATGAACCTTTTTTTAAGCTAAACAAATTCTTTAGTTTTTTTTAAACTATACTACCGGACTGCTCGCTAATTTTTTTGAAATACTTAGAAACTGAAACATTTTTTTAGAAAATTGTGAAAAGTTTGAAAGATTTTGCAGTTAAAATGAACCTTTTTGCATATCAAACTCTATTACAGGGGAGTGTAATTTGTATATGGCCAATGCAGGAGCAATTTTTTTTTGACACTAAACCTACTGAACCGCTTTGCAATTTTTTTTTAAAATTTCGAAATTGATTCTTGTAGAATTAAAATTTAGAAGATTGAATCTTGTAGCGTATTAATCTATTGAAACTGTAGTAATTTATAGTTACATTAATCCATTGAAACTTTCCCTTCGTGTCCTTTTTCTTCAAGAATATATATCCTATTTAGTACATCTAAATATGTCCGAAAAATGGATGATAGGTTTAGTGTTAAGGAATAATTTATATACTCGAGCTAAAAAACACTCTGTACATATTGTATTGAATCTAGCAAAATATCTGTAGCAAACTGATGCCACCAATTGTTGTTATCCGGCAATTATTACTTATCCGCAAACTCTATCAAGAACTTTTAGCAAACTATCCGTACAATACCAATTTTTCTTATCCATCTATTACTACTTACATGACTATAATAGTAATCGTAACGGTAATAATACGATAACAACAGTAATAACAAATACCAGGAGCTTCGTAGTCGACCCAAAAGTATTAATATCGAAATATCTTTCGGACACGCGTCTCTCATTACCGAGAAAAACCCTGACATTGTTTCAGGGGGTAATGTTTCAAGTTACAGAAATGATAGGCCAGCAGTTTGGCAAATCGTTCCTTCCTCGCATTTACCCACATTTCGTGCTGCGTGGACAAAGTCCTAATTACGCGACTAATTCTAAGCGAATACCGGTGGGACATGAACAAAGTTCGAAACTAGGCTCTCATCGCCGGTCTTGTCGAGCTTCTTCCCCCGTTATTTAGGTCTTAATTCCGGAAGTAAAGTATACGGTGAATACGCGTGACAGCTTGGCTTGTAATAACATTCCATTAACCCATTTGCATCCGTAAGCGGAATATTCCGCGTGCGATGCGGCTCACTAAAAAGCCTGTGTTCAGGCTTGTACAGTTCTTCTTTTAGAGCTCATGGCTTCTAGAGTTCATGAGTGACGTCTATGAAAAGATATTTGTTCATTTAGTAGACATGATGTTTTTAATGGTTACGTAATTTTCAAAAATAATAAAGGAGAGCTTTGTCTGGTGAATCTGATGTCTAGGATGTCCGTCTTTGATGATATCAGCGATTATTTTACGTATTGTGTATTAGTGAAGTTTTTGAATATTGGGTTATATCAGTAAGATATATCAGTATATATGAATCTGCTATTTAGGATATTAGGCTTTGGTGGTGTCAGCGATTATTTTAGATGACAGCTTAGGTTGTAATAATATTCCATTAACCCATTAACATATTGTTCGGTTGAAAAGCCTATATTCAAGAATTTTTAGAGTTCTTATAGAGGTCATGAGTGACGTCTATAAAAAGATATTTGTTCATTTTGTAGACATCACGTTATCAACGGTTACATAATTTTCAAAACTAGTAAAAAATCAAGCGAGTGTTCAAAAATAATAAATAATAAAGAAGATCGAGCTTTTCGTGTTAACGAGCAAAGGTTGGCCGAAGAAACATTTGAAAAATATTTAGTATATATATCCAACAGAAGATTTAATCCTTAATAATTTATTATTAATTTAACTATATTATGCTATATTTCCATAATTAGGATTAAGTTAAATTAATAATAAATTATTAAGGCTTAAATCTTGTGTTGGATACACGTACTAAATGTTTTTCAATCCTTTCTTCGACCAATCTTTGCTCGTTAACACGAAAAGCTCGATCCTCTTCATCATTTACATATGATTGTTAATTATCGATGTTAATTACGCACCCCGCGGAAAGCCTTCAAAACCTAAATTCCACAGTTAACTGCTTAACCACTTGCGCTACGATTTAACTTTCGGTTGCCGTGCCGCACTGTACAATATAACATGCGGTAAGGCGTTACATTACACCTAAAAATCCGTACAACATACCTAAAATATCTAACCGTTAACCGACGTGACGGACATCTCGTCTTTATTTTTCCAACAAATGCCTACAGACGTGATATACACGTCGCTGGGGGTTTTGGAACGAAAGCGTCTCGACGTGCGTGGCACGTCTTTATAGCGCAAGTGGTTAAACCCCTTATTCCAAACACTTTTTCCTCCGCAACTTGATTTCCAAGCCACTCCAGGCAACCGCCATTGGCGCCTCGGCCCGCATTTCCTCATCGAATCTCTGCTGCGCTTTTGGAAAACCCGGAAAAGCCCAAAACCTCCTCGAGCAGGTCGCAAAAAGGCCGATGCGGCGTCGAGGCGCCGCGACCACTAAGCCGTGGCCCCGAATTATTGCTTCTTCAGGGACGTCTCTTTATCCGCGAGCCGTCCTCCACGCTCTGATAAATTCCCTCCTTGACTTACGGCCCCAGGATCCAGCCCTCTCACCCCCCTCGACAGATCCACTCGCGACATTAAGGGGGGGTGAGAGCACGAGGGGGTGATAGATGACGGGAGAGGCGCCTCGAAGGGACGCCTAGCATCTTCCATTTCTTCGCGGAGCAATCGGAGTGCCTCGTAGGAGCACGCCTTTGCACGAGTCTGGAAGCTCTGCTGGCCACCCCTGTATATTTCATGGCCAGCATTGCCCAACGTCCGGCTTTTCCCCCTGAGATGCCATACCTTGGAGCCCCTCGTGGTCGTGTGTCGGGATACTCCCGACTGGGGAGTTGTTTCAGGAGAGGAGGAAAGTTTGGCGAATCCGCTGTTTGGGATATTCTCTTTTGGGCGTGTTAGTGATTATTTTAGATATTGGGTATTGTTGAATTTTTTGATTATTGGGTTATGCTAGTAAGATGTATTAGTATAGTTAAATGTGCTATTGAGGATATCCAGTTTTGGTGGTATTAGTGATTATTTTAGACATTGGGTATTGTAAAAGTTTTTGAACACTAGGTTTTATTACTAAGATATATTGATATACTTAAATTTGTTGTTTGGCATATCCGGCTTTGGTGGTATCAGTGATTATTTTAGATATTGTGTATTATTGAAGTTTTTGAACATTGGGTTATATTACTAAGATATACTATTATAAGATATACTGTATAGTCTGCTAGAAGATATAATAGTATACACAAATCCCCCGTTTAAGATCGCGATATACTTTAACTCACCATCTTAATTCACATATTCTAATCTTCATTTCTCCCTACAATTGAGAAACTTTCATCATAGACCCACGCACCAAGTAGCCAAAAACCATTACCTTTCTCACGTGCATCCTCTCTCTGACGACTAAAAACGTACTCTATTATAACCTCATGCAGAATTTATTACTCGTGCAAAAAGAGATATATCCCCAAAGATCACGAGTTATCTTATCAAGTTACATCAAAGCATCCTCAAAGCATCTTCAAAGCATCCTCAAACCATCCTCAAAGCATTCTCAAAGCATTCTCAAAGCATTCTCAAACCATCCTCAAAGCATCCTCAAACCATCCTCAAACCATACTCAAAGCATTCTCAAAGCATTCTCAGAGTATCCTCAAAGCATCCTCGAAGCATCCTCAAACCATCCTCAAACCATCCTCAAACCAACCTCAAACCAACCTCAAACCATCCTCAAACCATCCTCAAACCATCCTCAAACCACCCTCAAACCATCCTCAAACCATCCTCAAAGCATCCTCAAGCCATCCTCAAAGCTCATCGAACAAATGTCTCCCAGTTAATCCCAACTTCGCGAAAGCCATCCTTCGAAACCTCGAGGAGGTCTTTCCGCAACACCCTGCAATGTCGAGCGCGGGACAATGGTTAGGTCACTCTAATTGCAAGTTGGCCCGGGTCAGGCTGGGTGGCCGCCGTGGCGTATAGCACCGTAACTTCGTACGCGTACACCGTGCAACCTTGTTTATTCCGTCCCACGGCCGCGGATGCACTTTGGCAGCGCGTAGTTGCGTTATGCGCGACGCAAATTCGATGATAGCCTTTGCGGACCGTGATCGATACTAAGCGAATTCGGGGACGAGGCGCAGTGGTTGGCGCTGGAAAAATCCTGGCGGGAGGCTGCGATGGAAAATCATCTTGATATGGTTGGGCCGGGAAATAGCCGTGTCTAATCATCGTCGTGGAAAAGTCGCCCTTCGTGTTTCTTGGAGTTTGTTAAACCTTTTAGCTGGGATACTTTCGTGGTGGCAGAGTGGTTGGGATCTTTATTCGAATATGGTTTATGAAGCATGTAGAATGATAAAGATTTTGAATCCAGCTGGAGGAAAGTAATAGTGAAGAATAATGCTCGAAAATTATAAGTGGAGATATTTAATCCTTTGCACTATATTGTGCCCTTTGAGGGGACACTGTAATTCTAGGATGTACAGTATGGTGTACAGTATGTACAGTATACGATGTATGTACACGTTGACTTGTAATAGGACACTAAGGAAATTATTATTACATATTAGCTAAAGAAAAAAAAAGAAATATCACGTAGTTTATATTTAATTTAGTGTAAACTTTTTACGAATATTTCAAAACACTGCCGCGTAAGAAGTATAAATAAGTAATACCAATATCTTATGTTAGGTTTAAGAATATATAAATATAATTAACATTAAAAATACTACTCCTATTTTATTTCTTGTCATTATTTATAAAGAAAATTATATTAATACTTAAATAATTAAATATATTTTAGGTGATATTTAATTTTTCAAAATTGAAATTGAATGATTTCTACAATTGACTGATCATGAAAGTTTTGTAAATCCATTTGCAGCATGGAAATATACATTATTTTAGTTAAATTCGTTTGCAATAAATGTATATAATCAAGTTACATATTGATAAATTAATAGAAACATTGCCAGACTCGACATAATTGCCCTATATTTTTTAATTAACAAGTATGCTAACCTTTAGTCTCCTCCAAATAGAAAAAGAACATGTACCACTTTCAAAATAAACCGCCCATACATTCGATAAATTACATTGAGATCAACAGCGAGCACTCTCAATGCATGATAGATCGAGTGTTGAAGAACACCGATTAACGAAGTCTAATAAACATTAATCCATATTAATAAATTAGTAGAAACATTGCCAGACTCGACATAATCTCCCTACATTATATAATTAACAAATATCCTAACCTTTAATATCCTCGAAACAGAAAACGGACATGCACCACTTTCGAAATAAACGGTCTATATATTCGATAAATTACATTGAGATCAACAGCGAGCACTCTCAATGCATGATGGATTGGGTGTTGAAGAACACCGGTTGGCGAAGTGTTAGGAATTCACATCCGAGTGGCGAGGCCGGCCTTTAGATTGGAGTACCGCTGCCATGAGAACTTCTGTGCACGCACTGCGGTTTTACCGCGAGGCATCAGCTGTTGCTCTCACGTTGCCACATTTCGTCGCACAATGCAACGATCTGCGTGACAATGTGAAAGAATCGTGAGACGATTTCGCAACGCGGCGCAGAATGTGGGCGTGGCCTGCTGCCTCTTCCTTCCGGTTGTCAGGAGTCAACCGCCACTGTTAAGGCTTTAATAATTTGGAGCACACCTTAAATGCTGGTCTCGAAATAACAGAGCTAAGCGAGCGTAACGACCGGGAGTGGAAATTATACGAATAATTGATACGGGGCTTTACGCAAGTGTGGATGTCGTGGGAGACTACGTTGTTTTTATCTGATCCAAGAGAGCAAAAGAACCGCGGGGAGATTTGAGGCCAGGAAAAGGCTACTTGCTTTTTATGCGCCTTAGCGATGAATATATCTTGGGGAAATTATTAAAGGGGAGATTCGACAGCTCTGTTGACTGGATTTCTCTGAAGAGAGTGAGTGATTTTTGTTCAAGTCCCTTAATTGTTTTGGTGATAATGTTGTTTGGATATTAAAAGTATTTATTTGGTCAACTATGCCTTGTTAAATGTAGAGTAGGTAATAGAACGATAGTCATTGAAACACAAATTATTTATTTTAAATTAATTAACAAAAGAAATGGGTGCTTAGGCTGGTATTTTTCAAAACGTGTGATAAGAGGATAATCAATTTAATACTTTGAAAATGAATTAATGAGTACAAACATATATTTTGTTCTCTCTTATACGAATGATTCACCACCTTATTTCAATAAAAAATGTCATCACATCCTTAATTTCAATTTTTTTCAATTTTAATCAGTTGTCTTTGTTCTCTTGTATGAATAATTCGCCACTTTATTGTCACTCAATTTTTCTAATTCTAATTTCAATTTTTCATTATTATTATTTCATTAACCCCTTAATTATTCGAGCCACGCACCGATTGGTCACATTTATTCGTACAATTTGAATGGAAAAGTGAAAGAACGTACGAATAGCCAACTCTAGAGTTTCTATATTAATCTTTTAATTCTATATTAATTATGTGTATCTACTTGCAGAACATAAAAGAAATATTACCCATTAATTATATCACAACACCCATTTTGCAATGTCGAACATGATATACCAACAATAAAATCCTAAAAATTCTCCTATAATCGAGTATCGCAAAAGCATAATTGCAGATCTACATTTTTCCGTAGAAGCATTTTTTTCCAATTCCCAATTTCTCCTTGAATTTTTCCACATTTTCTTCACATTCAGTAATGTAACTTATTTCTATGTTCTTTAACTGTTTTTTGCTAATATCAGATTTATCATCATTTACTTGTGAAAAGTATATTGCTGACAAGTAAATTAAGTTCCACCTTATTTAAATTTATTATTATAGCTCCAACTAAAATTACCCAGGCATTGACCGCCCGTTTCTCCTTCCAAGACGAACTACTGCGATAGTTTAGTACAGGATCTGCTTTCCTTGCTTCCCCTACTTTTTGTTAAAGCGAGTTTCAAACCATCAGGACTACGATACACGCGTGCTTGATACTTCCGTACGGACGAGCGGTCCGGAAACTTTTTAACACAGAGGAAATTCACTTACGTCGAAGTTGAATTCGTAACGCTTAGTCGAAACTAGAATTTCGAATCGAACGTTTACTCAACATCCTGACCTCTCACTCTTTGAAATACGTCTTTGAAGTACGAAGATGGATTGAATCGAAGTTTCGAAGTATTCCAATATGAAATGCTTTTCATATAGTATTCCGTAAAGGAAGATGTTTAGTGTCTCGATGACGTAAAATTATTCGTAATGGATTATTTATAATAAAATTGTCCATAACAGATTTTTATCCTAATTTGTATCATGGCCAGTTTCAATTTTAAGATCGCAATGTTAATTTATGCTTATGAATCGAGTACAACCAATTTTTATTAGCTACATGTAGAAATTATTATATATTTAGGAGAGAGGGTTTATTATAGTTATTTTGTATATATCTTGGTTGATTTGTGAATAAATAATACAAGAGTAAATTGCTAATGATAGATACAAGAATTAGTCGCTTTACTCCTCTTAAACGTAAGGCCACAATAAAAATAACAAAGTTATTATATATATATGTTACGAATTAATAAATATTACTACCACAACAGATCTTATTGTATAACTATTACAAATACAACCACGATTCAACTACTCTCAAATTAATACAAATTTTTCACGCATAAAGCTTGAATAAGTAAGTATTAAAATTTAACTCGGACGCACTTCTAAATTTATCTCAAATTATCACAAATCTATCGCGAATAAAGATTGAATAAGTAAATATTAAAATTTATCTCAGTATTACCACAACAGATGTTATTTTCCAATTATTACAAATACAACCACTATTCAACTATGCTCAAATTATTACAAATTTTTCACGCATAAAGCTTGAATAAGTGAGTATCAAAATTGATCTCAAACACTTCCCAAATTACCTTATATTATCACAAATTTATCTCGAGCAAAACTGATACGCAAAACTGATAAATTCTGATCTAACTTCTTTATATCGCGTGTTTCTCGAAATTCGAAAAAGTCCAGTTGATGCCTGAAAATGCGGGATCGCGCTCCTAAGCCGCCAATTGCTTAATTCATTGGTGGTAAAAACCGCCCTCTCCGCGAAGTTTCTCCCTCATTACCGAACTAAAATGCACTCGTCTTCGTCGTGAAAGGGAGGGAAAAGTCGGGAGCGTGTTAGAAAGTTCTGCAAGTTTCACACGAGCGAATTGCCAGCGGTGTTCATTCCCCGAAGTATATCAACTGCGCACAGCTGGAAAGTTGGCATCTGGGAGGAATGCGGGTCCCATTGGTCAGAATACGGGACAGACCTTCTTTTTTGCACGTTCCTTCGGATGACTTTCATAACAATTCTTTGGACTAATTGCGAGTCCAGTTAAATAGAAACTAAATTGTATTCCGAAAAAGGCAATAGCGTGGATAGTCGTCGATACTTCGTGGTTTAATCACTCGTTATGCGGCATGTCAAAATCATTCAACGATGCACCGGTTTAGTGAAAAGTAATCGAGCGAAAGCGGTGAAAAATCGTATTTATATGTCTTGTTATTCGAATTCATATATCGCGACTTATTAATAATTGACGATGGTTCGATGTAACCAATGACAGCAAAGGAAGTACACCGCCATGTTAAATTCAGCCAACCAATAAAATCTCTTCATTGACTAAGTTTAAATTTTATAATCCACAAATATTTAGCCATGCCATTGAACATCTTGATCGAGATATTTAAGAGATATTTATGAGAAAATATACGTATAGGATATCGATGTGTTGCACCGCTTAAATGCATCGAAAAGAGTTAAGTTTACGACTCCTATTAAAATAATAGCAATTATTAAGTGGATAATGTGTGTTTTCTTAACACAAATAGAGTTAGGCCATTTTCTAAATTAACAACTAGATTTGTCATAGATTTGAATCGAAGAAACGATACTCCATCTCTTTCATATTTCTTAATTACACTTCAAAAGCACGGTTTATGCAATTCAGCAAATCTAACTATATAAATTAAATATCTATTTACTGCTCATCTACATTTTCCGTATGCAGTAGAAATTCGAAGAAGTCCTGCTACTTTGAAGCTATATATCGTAATAAACCCACCATATCCTTACATTTCGCAGCCCCAATTCGTCTTATATTTTTACAAAGGAATATCAATACAATATTATCAAATTTATATTCCTAAACTTATCATATGCAATTTTATGTAATGGTTTATGCAATTCAACAAATCTAACTATATAAATTAAATATCTATTTACTGCTCATCTACATTTTCCGTATGCAGTAGAAATTCGAAGAAGTCCTGCTACTTTGAAGCTATATATCGTAATAAACCCACCATATCCTTACATTTCGCTGCTCCAATTCGTCTTATATTTTTACAAAGGAATATCAATACAATATTATCAAATTTATATTCCTAAACTTATCATATCCTCCGTACATACTTAACTATAATATATTGTTCACGATAACCAACATAATGCTCTACACATTACCAGGATTAATAAAGAAAAAATCGAAAAATTACAACAAAAATCACTTACAATTCGCTTACAAAATAAACGAGCATTTATTTACCATGTCCTCGTATGAGGAGCCCATAACCCAAAGGGTTAACTCGATCTCCAATCGCCAGGGTGTTCCAGCCTCGAATCGCAGGCCCTCGTCCTCTCGAAACCGCTTCCGTTTCTCTCGAAGACGTTGTCGGTCCTTCCAGCTTAAAAAGCAGGGGACATGCATTTCATTTGCCCTCTCGTGTCGAGCCCCTTTCCTCCCCCTTTAATGCACCTCCTGCCCCTTTAATGCACCTCCTCCTCCTCCTCCTCCTCCTCTGGCCGCGATCGTGCCGCTATCGCATCACGAAAGGGACGTCCTCTCGCGTGAGCTCGCGTTACGATAATTCCAGGATAAGCCGATGAATATCCGGACGTGGCCCGTGTGCTCGAGCCTTTTATCGAGCTGCCTTTGTTCCCCTTTGCTTTTTTTTTTTTGTACTCCGCAGTTCGTTTTGGGACTTCATTTTCGAGCGCTGCTTTTGGATCCTGATACCGTGGAGGATAAGGCAGGTCTATTGATTCGAATGATCGGTGACTCGTGGTCTTTATGGGTAGCTTATGTGTATAGTTTATATTTTATAGTAATTGTATTTTAGCGTTATATTCTTTTATATATTATTTTGTTTATTATATGAATTATTTTTTAGTTTTTAGCAAGAACTTGATCTTGTAAGGTAACGTGTAAGGGAATGGTGGGTTTAATGGTGTTTGTATAAAAGTGTCAGGATTAATAGATTGTTGGTGTTCTTGGGTTTTTGGGGGTTGCTGGTAACGACTAGAAAATCGAATCAATATTTCTTATATATGTTTCTAAATATAAATATATATATATATA